>JADBJO010033003.1:10000-15061 GCA_016801955.1 Conus betulinus
TGGCTATTCTTTAGTGACGGAATGTGAAATGTGTGTGTGTGTGTGTGTGTGTGTGTGTGTGTGTGGTGTGTGTGTGTGTGTGTGTGTGTGTGTGTGAGAGTGTGAGAGAGAGAGAGAGAGAGAGAGAGAGAGAGAGAGAGAGAGAGAGAGAGAGAGAGAGAGTAAATGAATAGAAACCAAGGAAAATGTGCTTTTTTTTTTCGCTTTGATTTTTGCGTTTGATATGTTTAGTTCTTGTGTTCACCTCATTGTGTGTTCCATGTCTCAGGTGAGGGTCAAAAGATGAATTAATCCTGAATTCAAACAAAACAAGGGGACAGGCATTAAAAGAAAACAAGTAAGAAATGAAAGGGAGGGAATAAACAGGAAAAAGAACGTCAGATGAAAGGAATCAGAAAAAAAAATAAGAGAGAGAGAGATAGAAAAAAAAAACACCTCGAAAAATGATGTAATGAAAGGAAAAAAGAAACACGTAGATAAAAAGAGATGTAAAAGCAATGCAACAGGAATAAAGACAGAAGAATAACAGGAATAGAACAAATAAAAGAAGAAAATATAAAAAGCAATGCAACAGAAATAAAGACAGAAGAATAACAGGAATACAACAAATAAAAGAAGAAAACAACAATTGTTTCACCCAGCTTCCATACCTCAGCTTCCCCTACACTGTCTCTGTGCAGCATGGTGTTAGACAGCCGGCTTGATCTAGAACACGTCCACATCATTGGGGTCAACACATATTCACCGTGTCTCACGTGCTGCCTGATGGGTTTGCAAACTTCGTCATTTGTGACACGCACTCAATATAACAGGCGTGGATTACAAGTCCGTATCTGAGTATTTAAAATTTGATAGGATCGTGATGTAAGATCTTGGTCAATTGTGAGGGAATGCGGTTTACAGATAAATGTATATGAGGGTTTCAAAATAAGATATTTTCAACATCAAAGGGATTCTTTAGAAGTATATAAAAAGTGTGTTTCTTTTTCTCCTGAAAATGAAAACATGGCGTCAGCAGCAGAAAAAATACTTTCAAAGTCTAGGTTTATTCCCATTTAAACATTCCATTCATTAGTCATGAACTTCAACCTGGATTAGAAGTAAAGATGATAAACACGTAGCCGATAGTACTATGCAGATTGTGTCATGAATGCCAAAGAAGTTTAAGTTCATTTTATGATGAAAAATAAGAAAGAAAGAAAAAGAAAAGACAAAGGAAATGAAAGAAAGAAGAGAAAATAAGAGCAGAAATATGAAGAAATCCCAGGAATAAAGAAACACTCAGGTAAAAAGAGAAATAAAACGAAAAACGAAAAAAAAAGAATATATAAAGACCAACAGGAATAGAATAAAAAATGAGGAAATGAAACGAAAGGAAAGGTTATCGTCCACCTCTTTCTTCATCTGTCATGTCTCATCTACCCCTGCTCTGTTCATTTAGAGAATGGAGCAAGAGAGACCACTTGACCAAACTCGTCACATGTCCGTAAGAGTCAGCTTTCCTTTCTTCACTGTCGTCAACAGATCTTTTACTGTGTCCTCACGTGCTACATGATGCGTCTGAGGACTTCGTCATCTATGACACTCAGTACAGAGACATCGGGCACAATGTCATTATCTGATAATAAAAACTTGGTCTGTTTGTAACTGACAGTCAATTGTAAGTAAATGCTTTCCGAATATAAACGTATCTGAGCGTTTCAAAACAATGTATTTTTCAACACGAGGTATTCTCTACAAGAATGTAACAAGTGTTTTTTTTGGGAAAAAATTTAAACACGGCTTTGGCAGAAACGATTACAGAAATGAAATGTATTTTTTGCCCACACTTTAGGCTCTATTCACATATAAAATTTCGATGCGGTTCATAGACTACAACTTGATTTTACAGTAAGGATGGCAATTCCATAGATGATAGTTTCTGAACAGGTAATGTCACGAATGTCACATTACGCTGAAATGACTACAATATGTTACGAAAGAAACTGAGTGTTTTTTTGGTTTTTTTCCAGAAGAAAAACGTGACCTGTCTTTATATGGAAATCTTAAATAAAGTTGGGAACCGTACATAGTAGTAATAATCATCAAGTAGGGTAACTCTTGCTCTCATGACGAATACATACACACCCTTAACTCTAAACGAATGGCGCTTATGACACCAAATCGCCTAGCAGAAATGATCATACAGGGCACAAGGAACAAACAAGGAGACATCCCTCAAAAAGGTGTTCCATGCTTGCCAGTGTACCAGACACATCTACAGCTAATGAAATAAACAAACACAAATTAACATCTGTTCAAGACTGACACAGTCTGTTCGACCTTGAATGTAGTTTAATAAACAAACGGACGAACTGTACCAAATACAGTTAATGTCAGTTTGACTGGTAAGATAGGAAATCATAAATGAGGCAGGAACAGTGAATAACGAGCAAACAAACACTCGTACGCATGCACACACACACAGAGCAAACGATTTTAGGAAGCCAATGAAAAGCAAACAAGAAGTTAACCAATATCTGAACTGTACACCCACAGGCAGACAGGCACACACACACATATACAAAGAGAGTACAGAAGAAGACGGAGGAAGGGAAAGAGAGCGACAGAGAGAGAGAGAGAGGGCGCGCTAAATTCATCAAACAAGAAAATTATGCCTTTTTCTTTTTGATTTGTCATATTTCTTGTGTTTAGTGCATTGTGTATTCCACACCTTACGTTATGTTAAAGATGAAAATTTTTATTTCAAACACAATCAGACGAGAGGAGTTGAAAATGAGTAACAAAGAAATAAAAGTGAGGGAATAAAAAAAAAAAAAAAAACAAAAAATTGAATTAAAGAAAACAAAATTAGAGCTAAAATAAAACAAACAAACAAAAAAAAAACCCCGAAGAAAGTAAAGGGGGAGAAGAAAAATTTAGATAAAGAGGGAAAATGAAATGAAGAAAGAAAAAAAATAAATAAAGGCGAAAAACAGGAATAGAAGATCGTTTTTTGTCCACCTTTTTCTCTGTCTGCGATGTCTCTTTTTCCCCTTCTCTGTCCATTTAGAGAATTGTGAGTGAGAGTCCTGTTGATTTAACACGTCACTTGTCAATAAGACTCGGCTTCCATTTTCTCGCCGTCATCAACAAGTCTTCGCTGTGTCTCACGTACTGCATAATGGGTTTGAGAACTTCGTCATTCATGACACACACAGTGTAAGAATGTCAAGTACAATGTCCCTATCTGACCATAGAAACTTAGTATGATCATGATCGAGAGTCTCAGTCAATTGTAAACAATTACGTTTTCTTACATTAATGTATATGTGTGTCCCAAAATAGTGCATTTGTAAACAAATACGTTTTTTACATTAATGTATCTGTGTGTCCCAAAATAGCACATTTTCATCACCAGGATAGTCTTAAGAATGTAAAAATGGTTTTTATCTGCCAAAATTTCAAACATGGTTTTAACAAAATAAAATATCTAGATAATTGACGAAACGTTTGTTGATTGCGGTTCATACACTACAACTTGCATTTACAATAAGGATCGAAAATGCCATCGGGGCATAAAATGAATCCATAAATGATATATTCTGAAAAGATTGTGTCACAAATGTCAAAGGAATTTCACATTATGTTAAAATGATCAATATACGTTACGAAAAAAACATGATTGGTTTTTTTTCTCGTAAGAAACCTTTCCTGTTTCTCAAAAAGAAATCTTAAAATAAGATGAGGAATCGTAAACAGTAAATAACAAACAAGTAGCGATCATAACTCTTGTCTGCCCATGAGAATTAAAAGCGCGCCCCCATAACTCTCAAACGAAATGCCGCCTTAAGACAGGACACAAAATCGCCTAACAGATATGATAACACAATGAGGTATAAGGAACCAAACACGGAGACAATCCCTCAGAAACAGGATGTACCAAGAAAATCCCAAGCCTCACACCATGCACCCCTGCACAACACGACACAGCCTAAGAATCTACAGGCAACACCTGCCCTGACACACTACAGAAGAAATACACAACACAAAGTAACATCTACTCAAGAGCGGGCAACAGCCTGTTTGGAGTTAAAATACAGTCCCGTAATAAACAAAAAGAACGACCCACCCCCAACCCCCAAAACCAAAAAAAAAGTCCGTAGCCTGCCCTTAATACGTGTAAGCTGACACATCTAGAAGCAAGCAACAACACCTGCAGAAAGAACAAACACAAAAACAAATTAACATTATTCAAAGCTGGCACAGCCTTATCGATCTTGATTATAGTCAAGAAAAGAACACACGGACGACACAGTAACAAAATGTAGGGAGCCTCTGTTTGATTGGTACGAAAGTAACACTTAAATGAAGCGTGGAACAGTAAACAGTAAACAAGGAACAGGTAGGGTAACTCTTGCTCCTATGACTAAATGACATACACGCCCATAAGTCCAACAAATGCGCTTATGACACCGAATTGCCTAGTAGAAATGACCACTTAGAGCACACAGAACAACAAGGAGATATCCCCCAAAAGGATGTTCCAAAGCTTGCCCATAGATGCTGTGCCTGACACATCGTTACAGCAACAAACAGTAAGAAAAACATACAAACACAAATCGACATTTATTCAAGACGGGTACAGCCTTTTCGATCTTGAATTTCAGTCAAACAAACACATGAAAGAATAGTATTACATGCAGGTAACCTCGGATTGTTGGAATAAAGGAGAAACACGTCTTAATTTTTGTAATACGACGAAAACAAAGAAAAAACATGTCTTTAATTTGTTGTAATACGACGAAACAAAGAAACAAGCAAACAAATACACCAAAACAATCAAACAAAGGCACTGCTCATGCTGGACTTTACTACCCCAAGCCAGTAACTGGACCTCAAGAAAGCGTGGCCAGCCGCACTTACTCTTGAATATGTACTCAAAATACTTATCAGCGGCTTGTAGAATGGGGATCGGTCACGGAAAGAAAAAAACCAGGATAAAAAAAAGAAAAAAAAAGAATAAGTGCGTCAAGACTATAGGGCTACATGGGGCAAGTGCAAATACATTCATGCCCACAC
>JADBJO010033004.1:0-15060 GCA_016801955.1 Conus betulinus
G
This sequence comes from Conus betulinus, assembly GCA_016801955.1. Taxonomy (NCBI): domain Eukaryota; kingdom Metazoa; phylum Mollusca; class Gastropoda; order Neogastropoda; family Conidae; genus Conus; species Conus betulinus. The sequence continues at coordinate 2 of JADBJO010033004.1, forward strand.
GATTTACGTCCATGTCTTGTAACTGAATGTGGCGCTCCATGTTGTCTGGTTGTAGCTGGATATGAACGTCAATTTCTTGTAACTGAATATGGCGTCATGTGTATGTTGTAGCTGGATATGACGCATGTCTCTAACTTGAATATGGCGTTTCATGTTGGTATGTTGTAGCTGGATATGAACGTCATGTCTCGTAGCTGAATATGGCGTTATGTTGTATGTGGCAGCTGGATATGACGTAATGTCTCGTAACCTGACTGTTGGGCGTCATGTTGTATGTTGTAGCTGGATATGACGTCATGTCTTGTAACTGAATATGGCGTTCATGTGTATGTTGTAGCGGATATGCCGTCGATGTCTTGTAACTGAATATGGACGTTATGGTTGTATGTTGCAGCTGCTGATGATAGTGGCCACGATTCTGCTCCTGACCTGCAACCGTCAACAACAAGTATAACCTGGGCTGATCCCCAGCTACCTCCCCCCCCCCCCCCACACACACACACCTCCACCCCACTCACACCACCACCATCAACACCTGCACCACACTACCAATCAGTATCCACCAATCATCGGCCAGTCGCAGCAAACGTCTTGGTTATGCAGTTGTTGTTTCGAAACGTTATTGGTTTTTTCTTTCGTTCATTCTTTTTTTTTTATTTATCATTATCTATCACTTATTGTACACACCCCACACACAACACACTGAAATTTCTAGACAAACACCTGGCATAAATTTGAGTAACAAATCCACAAACGAGCAACAGAGACAATCCCCCAGGCCCACGAAACACAACACACAACACAACACACACACACACACACACACAAACGCAAGCACGCAGAGCATACACCAACAACACACACACACACACACACGCACACGCACACACACACCACACCACACGCGCGCGCGCAACGCACGCTCCTCTCTCTCTCTCTCTCTCACACACCCACACACACACACACACCCACACCACATTGAATGGCCACTATTGTGTGTGTAAAGTGTTGAGCTGTAAATCTCGAAAGCTTTTGTAACTATCCACATGTAGGCTTAGAGAACAGGACACGAGGACACTATCAGCCATGCTCCACTGGATGGGATCGCCAACAGGGTCGAAAGTCGTCTCCAGACAGGCGATGCGAATGGTTCTGTCTTCAAGAGACAGGCTTTCCGTGGTCCCCAAAGGCGACTGGTGGAGTATTTCATAATTTTGTTTACAATCAAGGCACTCTTTTTCATCAGCATTTTCTGCTCCCCCTCCCTCTTCCCCACAACGTCTCCAAAGTGCTGAACATTTATAGCGGCCCCTGGAAGAATTACTGGTTTTGAGTCAAACATCGATGGAATTTGGTCAAACAAAGAGATTCTCCTTTGTGACCGGAATTCATTAATCATAGCCAATATCGGGCATTACAAACATTTCGCCACTATAAGTATAGAGGTTTTTTCCCCTCTCGCAGAACATACCGCCGACCCCCTCCTCCCCTCTTTATCCTTCTCTTCCATCCTGTCCTTCGCAAGTCCACTTTAACCAGCCTAAACAAATCACCACATTACAAAACAAGAAAAACAAACTCGGAATAGCCTAACAAAAAGAAAAAGGATGTCATTTAAATTGTTTTAAATGGCCTCCGTTCGGAGGGCATTGCGCCGTGTTGTGGATGGTGCAGAAACAGGCACAGGCTGCACACACAAAAACGTATTGTCAGCGAGGCCTTTCTTAAGAAGCTGAGTATTACAGACTGCACAGTCAGACTGTTTAGAGAATTTTTATTTTGTCTGAATAGTTGTATTCTCATGTTCATTTTCTTTCATGTAGTGATCAAGGTACAAGCATGGACTATTTTACATCTTCCAGATGGCCGCTAAGATAGGGTCATCGCGTGAGGGCAAAGGCCTGAGATGTGGACGTCAACAAAGGGGAAAGGTCAGTTTTTGAGAGAGTTGTTGTGATTTCATCGGTGAAAATCCCCCCCCCCCCCCAAAAACAAGGAAATAAATGGTGGGGAGTTGTTCTTTCCATCTCAATTATCAGTTTAACATTTTAATGCTGGGTCAAATGTATGGCGGCAGGCCTCAAACGCTCACATGGATTATGTAGTTTGTTTAGTGTAAAATCTTAATTACGGTGTGTGGCCCACACTTCCACGCCACTGTATCCTCATCCTCCTGGATCTCTCATTAGCTGACTGACTCCATGGCCCACTGTTAGGATCCTGCCTTATTATTCATCGATGTTATCATTATTCGTACTAATTATTATGAAAATCATTACTTATGGTTCTAGGATTTCATCATCAATCATCATCACATTGTCATCATCATCATCATCGATGATTTTCTTTTCATGAAATCACTGACAATCACATTTCATAATTGTTTGTAATTTTGTTGCCTATGTCCTGCACATTGGGAAGGACAAACAATGGTGGTTTGTCTTATAGTGACAGACAATGTACAGTTATCAGAGCTGTCCCTTTAGATAATATAATACAGACTTGACTCATGGCATGGATATATAATATATATATATATATCTATATATATATATATATATTATATATATTATATATATATATAGATAGATAAGATAGATAGATATATAGATATATATGTATATATATTATGTATAAATATATATAGATAGATATATTTTATATATATATATAGTGTGTATGTATGATATATATATATATATATATATATATATAGATATCTATATATATCTATAATATATCCCACACAGACACACACACACACACACAGATACCAAAAGATACTAGCAAGAAAACAGAGAATATATAGGTGTCCTGCATTAAAACTTCTCTCTTTTGTTGGAAATGTGATGCACAGAAACACATTAAGCTGCAAAACACATGTGTTTACAGCACACAAAGGTACAAGCATTTATTGTTATACAGACACCATTTTTCCTGATTTCCACACCTACTCTAAGCAGAGGGGAAATAAAGTCTGAATTCTGACGCTGTTCTGAGAAGGAATGTCGACAGGCCAGGGGAGAGATGACCTATGAGACATTATATACTTCAATGTACGAAGAATGGGGTGAAGGGGGAGGGGTTGGGGGATAATGCAAAGGAGTTAAAAAAAAAAAACAAAAAAAAAAACACCCAAGGACACTGGGTCCTTCAGGACATGGAGGAGGAGGATGGGGAAAGCTGTGTGCAGAGGAGGTATGGGAGGGTCGGGAGGGGCAGGGAATCAGCATCATGGGTGAAAAAATCTGATGCACAGAACTCAGCAAAAATAAAGAAATTTACTACTTACATCTATCCTAAATTGCCATGGACGAAATTTAGCCTGGGGATGATGGCTAGCTACAGGAGAAGAGATGAGAAAGGGGTAGCGACGGCTACTGGAGAAGGAGAAGCGCCCAGAGATGATGATCAAATCTAAGGATTTTTGTTTCTTTGAAATTCGAGTTTTTGGTAGGGAAATAAATAAAACACAGGTTCAGAAGTCTGGGAGAAGGGTCAGTTTTGATTGTAGAAAGTGCTAGGGAAATATAACTGCGTGATTAAAAGTAGCCTAAAAAAAAAAAAAGCCCTGCTGAGAATGAAAAGTGTTAGGATGTATTGTATGAAAAGTTGTGTGGGATGGAAGTACCATGAACGATAGCATGGCATTCAATGTGGAAAAAACACCACAACAACAAAAAGAAATAAAATGAGTGAAAACAAATTGAAAAAAAATTGTCTGGGGAAAAGTGTCGGGCGATACCAAGCAGACAGCAAGAAGTACCACGAGTGAAAAGTTTCAGGGGACGAAATGCCACGGGATGAACAGTGCCAGGAAATAAAAAGTTGTCAGGGATGAAATATGCCAGGAGGTTAATTGTGCTACAGTATGAAAATTGCTAGGGGGTGAAAATTTCCATGGGCAGAAAAATGCTTGGTATCAAAAGAGTGTTAAGTGAGGAACAATGTAAGGTTACCAAAGGTGTTGAAGGCAATGGGAAGGGTCTCTAAGAAGAGGAGGAGTACTAATGCCAGGAACAGATTTTTTTTTTTTTTTTTTTCTGAGTTGGTATGTGTCATACTGTAGCAAAACATGTCCAGAACACCACTCAAAATGTTGCATACACTGCAAATTTGGACATAAACATTGAAAAAACATTACCAATAAGAAAAATGTCCACACTGCATTTTACATGTGTACCTAGGGCATTAGTATACTTCACATGTAATGAAACTGCTATCAATTACGCAACAGAAATTTACTACTTACACTTTTTCTTCATTTGCTTTCAAATAATATACTGTCAAATATTGAAAAAAGAGAACATGTTTCACAGAGAAGGCAAAAGAGTCCATAAAGGAAAGGAAAATGAACATCATCTCTAGGTGTGTGATTATGATCAATCTCAGTGTATCTATGACTTATTGTTATTTCATATTAGCTTTGAGAGTCCATATCAAGTATGTATTATCATGATAGGCGACAAATCCATACCATGTTTACATCAAAGTTATGATGCTGTACTTTCTCACTTTCTGCTTCTGATATTACAAAGTTTTACAGATTGTGAAACATCAACATTCAACTTTCCCCATATACATGCATGAAAGTATACACACGTATACAAAATCAATACATCCACACACACACACACACACACACAAGCATGCATACACACACACACACACACATGCACGCACGCATGCACGCACACACACACACACACACACACACACACACACACACACACACATGCACACACACACACAAGCATGCATACACACATAACCAAAAACTTCTAAACAAGATTTTGCTCATGGGAAGAAGCTGACCTTTATTGTAAATCTATCATATACTGATATAGTATCAACATGACATCATACATACAATACATCTTCAGTGAAGGATGTTATCATGAAATCTTTTCATTAAATCTTTAAAACAAAGTCAGGTCTGTGTGTGTGTGTGTGGTGTGTGTGTGTGTGTGTGTGTCTAGTAGTGTGTGTGTGTGTGTGTGTGTGTGTACACGTGCCTTCGTGCGTGCATGCGTGTGTGTGTGTGCATGCGCGCGTGTGTGTATGTCACTGTGTGTGTGTGTGTGTGTGTGTGTGTGTGTGTGTGACAGACTTGGACTGAGTGTGTGTGTGTGTGTGTATGTGTGTGTGTGTTCATGTGTGTGTGTGTGCACATACATATATATATACATGTGCATGTGTGTGTTGCAAACACATGAGGGTGCACATACAGACCGGGTATGCATTAAGTATGTCATGGAAAGGAATCCTGTTTGAGCAGATCACAAATTACTAATAACATTCACAACCCAATACCCCCCCCCCCCCCCCCCCCCCTCGCTCTCTCTGTCCCACTTTGCCTCCATGACATTGCCTCCCACAGCCCCCCCCCCCCCCCACCCCACCCCCCATCCATCCTCCATCCCCACTCCTACCTCTCCCTGCAAAGTTTATGAACCCTATGATCTGCTCCATGAAAAGTTCATAAGGAAACCTTCAGCCCTGAAAAAAAAAAAAAAAATCACACAAATGTAATTAATACAACGCACGCACACTGTGATCTTTTTTCCTTTAAAAAAAAAAAAAAAAGCATACAACGTATGATACATGTATGATGTACACAGTACAAAGTAGGAAAAATAAGAAAATCTCATATCATCCTATCAACACACCCCTCTTCTTGAAAAAAAAAAAAAAAAAAAAGCATACAACGTATGATACACGTACAAAGTACAAAGTAGGAAAAATAAGAAATCTCATATCATCCTATCAACACACCCCTCTTCTTGGAAAAAAAAAAAATAAAAAAAAAAAGAAAGATGAACTGACTATGTTCTAAGAGCTGGGGTACAAGTAAGAGGGAGGGGAAGGGGAAAGTGGGGTGGGGGTGGGGTGACAAAGAAGTTGTGGCAAGGATGGAAAACTTAGTGTAACCTGTATCCACAGTGGGCGTGTAATCTGACCCCTCCCCTCCTCCCCCCTTCCAAACTCTCTAGCATCATCCTACACACCACTGCTATCTCCTCAACCCCCTTCCACTGAGCTCTGAGCCCCCCCTCCCCCCTCTCCAAGCACTCATCCATCTTCACCAACTTCTCGCACTCACCTGACAAAAACTGTTCCAAAAGGATTCCGACCTTGTTTCAGTTTCTATCTTTTTTTTCAACGTGTACAATACGCTGTTTGCTTAAATTCTTTTGCATAGCAGATCATTTAACTAATTAGTCAATTATAGTCAACTACTCAGTCAATCAAAACTGATCAATAACAGTATCATAATAATAGTAATACAATAATATCAATAATAAATATTGTGATAATCATGATAATAATAATAACAATACTAATAACGACAGTAATAATATTCATAATAATCATGATAATAATAATAAGAAGAAGAAGAAAAAGAACATAAGACCGTAAAAATTTCACACTGCTTTTCTTTTGATCTGACAGTGCGGAATTGAACATAGGAACACAATGTGGATTCCAAACTGTTTTCTAAATTGTTCAAAGGTCTTTTTTAGAATTCACGAGCTTTAAGGCACTGCTTTAACAAGTTCCTTACGTTACTGACGGGAGAAGGCCTTAGTCGTTGCTTTGTCACTGAACTAGCACTGTGACCCCTTTGAAGGTGCCGTCATGTTACCCAGTGACCGTCAATTTGAAAGTCTTTGGGCAGCACTTTGTTATACCTACTTCTTTAACTCAACCAGGTCACAGCCAAACGGACCGGTTTGTCCCTCAGATCACACAATTGTTGGCAATTTTTTTCAAAAAAATTGCAAAAAAAAATCAACCACTTCACCTGGGTGCATGAAACATACACCGTTGGATAGAAAAAAACAATTTTTTGATAAAAAAAAATTGTTCACCTTAAGTGAGGAATCCACACAGTCCACATGATGTAAGTAATCCAACATGATACACATCTGCAGAAAAACAAAAACGTTTTTGCGCACACTGTAATCCACTTCTTCATGCTCTCTACCCTCCCACACAAGTTCAGTTACACTTCTGAGCACTTGGTATGACCTACAGAGAATTGTATATTTTATGAGAACTGCATAAAACTCAAGAAATCGACCACAAAATGCTTGATCCACTCAAAATCGTGTGATTTTGTTCAAAATTGTGTGATCGCGGTAACTGAGAGTAGGACAATTCAAATCCGTAGAAAGCTACTACAGTATAAGCGAAGAACTGTCTAAGGGAAGCAACTGCAAAAAGGGCCCTAAGCTGTCCCTGAAACGAGATTCATTGCCCTTTAATAGAAGGTGGCATGATTTAAAAATCGTCAAACTCTGTTGGAAGTATGCGTCTGACATGCCTTCAAGCGATGTGAACAGTGTCGGAAACCCGCTTCCAGCAAGACTCGATTGAGTTGAGCCTGTCAACATCTGATGTAAAATCCTGACATTTCATATCACAACTGATTCTGCACTCACAGTCTCCATCTTCCAATGTTTTGTCACAGCCTCATTTCTACTCTAATTTGCTCACTCCTCTATTCAAAAAAAAAAAAAAAAAAGTGCTCAGGCAAAGTACACTGGGAAAAAAGGAAAGGTTTCTAATTCTTGTCACACCACCTACCCTAAATTTTGATGCTGACCCCCCAAGCTTTCTTCCGCTGGTGGGAAAAAAAAAACACACCTAAAACATGTGTACACAAAATAGCACGCTCAGACAAGATGCGGTCCGGTACCAACAGAGAAGGCAACGCAGTTACTCATTCTTTCAGGTGCACCTGATAAGATCAAAATGGCAATAAAATGTGCAAGTAGCCTACAGCAAGCATTTGCTTTAAAAGGCAAGGATCCTTTCGTTAAAAAAACAAAGAGACCACACACACACACACACACACACACACACACACACACACACGCACACACACACACACACAATTTAAATAAAAACGATCTTCCTACCCTTGTTTCCTTAATCCATCCAAATTACCTGGAACAAAAAGTTACTGAGAGGATTGTTGTATAAAAACCTACAATAATTAACCCCTTGACTGCCCATAATACTCATAGTTTACCTTACACCCTTTGCATCTCAAATGGTTACCTATTTCATCACACCAATTTCTCACCAAACTGAAGGTGAGAGCCCTCCAACTTCAGTCACCTAGCTGACTCACTTGCATCAATCATGCATAACATGTGAGACTGTAGAGCTCTGCACCAAAGGATTGATGTCACAGATGTAGACCACAGGCCAACAACAACAAACAAGAAAGTCCCTGACAATGGAAATTAAACACAAATCAGCAGAGAAAAAAACAAAAGTTTTTATAAGAGAACTAAAATCTTCCCCTTAACCTCTTCATCAGTTCATTCAGCTAACATTGCTAGAACTTAAACATAATTTACCTCAGGCTGCCTACCTGAATGAAACATTTTAATGCCAAGGAGCAAAAAAAAAAAAGAAAAAAAAAAAAACATTCCAATGTATTCAGTGAATACAAACTAAACAGAACACTGCAGCAAAAGTCACAAATTCAAACTTCAACACAAAAACAGCTGTTCAATGTCGTCGCTTTACAACCCATCGCTGGTGTTCATGGCACTGTCTTCAACCATCTCCACACCAATCGCTTCGGCCGCCTCCACTTCGGCAGTCAGGTCCACAAGTTCTGCTTCCGCTTCCAGAGCATCTTGTTCCTGCCCGTACTTCTCCATCAGCGTCCTGATCAGCTGGCACTTGCCCCGCTGACAATCGCACGGCACTGGATGATCTTCGTCGTCCTCATCCTCATTGCTTTCATCTTCCTCGTCAATCAGCTCCAGCTCTCGATGTTGTAATGCCGCTTGTTGTCGCTGTTCTGGGTCAGTGTGACCTGACAGCTCAGAGTGTCAGAGGGGTCCACCGAGAGCGCCCGAGGAAGGAGGATAACTGTCTGCTTCCAGTGAGTTATGGGCCTTGCTGGTGAGGTGCTCAACACAGAATCTGGGACAACTTTCCAGTTAACTCCCCCTGATGACTGCGCAGATTCGGCTGGTGAAGTCAAGGCCCCTGTTGAAGACTCTGTCTGACAGCGCACCAGCTTCAGTTGTGCCCCCTGCCGAAAGTCCACATCAAACCAGATTGCAAACCCATGGACAGTGGAGGTGGATTCAGTGTGGAACGACAGGCTGTCTGCCAACCTCTGTACTTGGGACACTGTCACCGTCTTCAGGTCAAACTCCCTCAGAATCTGTGGCGGCGCCACCACCTGCCGCTCGTCCAGCTCCATGGTCAGCGGCTCCTGAAGCAGCTTGTGCTGCACATGGGGAATAGCCGCTGAAAAGTCAAACCCACACACATTGGTCCAGAACTCGTACTTCTCCTCCAGGTAGTTCTCCATGTTGACCGGAGCCAGATAAACACGAGCGACCGACGGCACCATGATTCCATCCTCTCCCAGGAACCTGTCTCGGGCGGTGATGACGGAATCCAGCATGGATTCATGAAGGAGGTAGAATCCCATCCACTCTGACACGATCACATCCACCTTCACCCCCTCCAGATCCACATTTTCCACTGCTGAATGGATCACTTCGATTTTGTCCCCCAGTCCATTCTGCTGCACAATCTCCCGGCACAGAAGAGCTGTGTTGCTGGCTTCCACGGCGTAGACCTTGCGTGCACCGACCGATGCTGCGAAGAGAGACAGGATGCCCGTCCCCGCCCCCACGTCCATCACCACCTTGTCTTGAACGAGGTGCGAGTTCTCCTCAAAGAACTTCCTGTAGGCGCTGTTGCGGGGCCAGTCGCGAAGCATGACCTCATGAACTTTGAGGTCAGCGTAGCTGTCAAAGTAGCCGAGTGCATCGTCGGGGATCCTGGTGGTTGTGGTGACCTCTGAACTGGTGGCGTCCCCTCCTGGTGTGACGCCGGCCATGGTGGTGATGGTGGGAGTGTGGTCACTGGCACCCAGCGAATGGCCAGCAGTCTGGTCTGCAACCCACAAATCCATCATTCAGGCTTCAAACCACTAGACTTGCTCTGAATGTTGTATCATCATAACAACCTGGTTGTGAAGTCTGCTTTTTTCTTTTAATTGTAATATACTTAGTGATAATCAAACTGACTAAAAATCATACCTAAGTTCTACAAGAACAACAATCAACGGTAAACAATATTGGTGTATCCTCACTTTCCGTGCTAGGTCCCTTTCCTGAATTATCCATTCATTATCAATCACTATCCCACAAAATTACTTTAGGTCTGCTGCTCTATAAGCTTAGCTGCATGCTGGGTTGAGGACTAATAATACTTTCTTTTTTTCAAAGGAAAAGTAAATCACTGCCTAGGGAGAAAATCCAATGGGGTTGTCAATTACCTACATGCAGTCACAACATCCACAATCACCTACAGTGCTATGACGCACAGGGATCACAAACTCAGGACCATGGGGGAAGGGGACTTGTCTTTTACTACACTTCGCCACCAGAACAACAGCATGTTAATTTGAGATGAGCCGTGAGCACAGCAATTTTCTTGTCGAACACCAGCTTGACTCAAACTTTCAACACTTAGCTGCAATCTTGGTGCTCTTGACTGACTGAGCCAACATGGGATCCTGTAGGGGAAAAAAAAAAACCCTAACAAAGTTGGACTATAAAACTTCCTTTATATTAACTGCTAAGAAAGAACTTTCTCTTGTGGACCTCCCATAGGATCTCTACATAATTTGGCTGTGGAATGCTATAAAAATATCTACACATCAGCATACTCTAAAACTTATGTACATATCACTAGTTCTTGGAAAAGTTACTGATGACTTTTCTTTTTAATGAAGTCTAAGAGAGGTCATGTACAAGGCACATGAGTAAAGAGGGAGGAGGGAAGAGAGTGGGGAGGGGGGAGGACGGGGAGGGGAGAACTCACAACTCAAAACATTGGAAATTGATCGGCCATCTACAGGGGTCAGGAGAAGGGGTGATGGTGGAGATGCTACATAAATGGATGGACAAAAAAAAAAAAAAAAAAAAAAAAAAAGCAAAGAGAGACTTACACACTGAGTGGTGCACAGAGAGAGAGAGAGAGAGAGAGAGAGAGAGAGAGAGAGAGAGAGAGAGAGAGAGAGAGAGAGAGAGAGAGAGAGAGAGAGAGAGAGAGAGATGGAGAGGGAGAGAAAGAGGGAGAGAGAGGGAGAGAAAGGGGGAGAGAGGAAAGGGAGAGACAGAGGGGGGGGGGGGGGTAGAGGGAGAGAGAGAGAGAGAGAGAGAGAGGAGAGAGATAGAGAGAGAGATTGAAGAGGGAGAGAGAGGGAGAGAGGGGGGAGAGAAAGGGGGAGAGGAAAGGGAGAGACACAGAGAGAGAGAGAGAGAGAGAAAGGTCAGGGGAAGGGAAGAATGGATTCTCTCATGACCAGATGTTTGTGATTAGTGTAAAGGAATGATCCACAGTAGCAAAAACAAGACACACTGAGGAAATCATGCCAAAAGTACAAGAGAAGCAGCAAAACAGATAACAACAACAACAAAAAGTATATGAATACCAGGAACAGAAGTTTAAGTAAGGAATAAAGTCATCTCTTTTGATTAGACTTCAGTTAGTTTTTACTCTGAACATTTTTTTTTCTCGATCATTTATTCATTTATTAAACAGAACTGAGCCTGTCTTTATCTTATTCAGAATACTCTGCTTTACCTTTTTTGTTGTTGTTGTCGAGAACTTGTTCACTGTTTGGTTTACAATGCTATACATAGTGGTTGGCTAGACTTATAACTTAGTGTAAATAGAAGCAGCTCAACTCCATTTGATAACTGATTGATTTGTTTATTCGCCTGGCCCATTTCTCTTTTGTACCATTTACAAACAAAATTTTGCGTTAACTCGTCACAGCATTTCTTTGTTTTGTTCCTTGCAACGAATTGTGATAACCCAGAGAATGTTTTCCTCTCCCCCCCCCCCCCCCCCCCCCCACACACACACACACACACAAAAGAAAACCTCACACACACACACAAACATACACACACAAGCGTGGAAACACATGTATGCAAAATTTTATAAATCTTCATGTTAAGTAAGGCTGCTCATTAAAAAAAAAAAAAAAAAACCAACAACAAAAACAGTAGTCTTCCTTCCTTCCGTACACTGACCACAGGACCCCACTGATTAGTCTGTCCTTTGTATTAGTATACTCCGAGATGGTCATTTCGTATATTTTATGTAGATTAAGCAGTAGGTAAATGATTGACTCACATAAACATAACCTCATAAGGATAAGATGATGAATGTGAGAGGCTATACATACTTACTTACTGGACTCTTTGACAAAGAAAGAAAGAATTCATGGGTTAATACCTGTGATTTCAAAAAATATTTCTAACTGTATATGTACAAAGCATGGGTATAAACTGTTTGATATCGCCACATGAGACAATATCTGTGATGTTCTGTCCACAAACACAAAAGGAATTTTTACTAATTTGGTACACAAAAGGAATTTTTACTAAATTTTGTTACACAAAAGGAATTTTTACAAAATTTTGTTATAAAAGCATCAACTTTCCACCTATAGATACATAAGGGATGGTAACTTTCTGAATGGGCCCATTTTGATATTGACGACACTGATTTAAAAGAGGAGAATAATATATTAAATATAGTGGCATGCAATATTCTGTCCCGCATTAAAGAGACGTCTCCAAATCATTTAAAAGTATACAAAGATGGGTCATTAACTCAGAAAAATACAGGCTCTGCTTATTTGATACCTGATTTAAAAGTAGAAAAATGTTTCTTACTGGGGAAAATAAATAAATTTTTACTGAGGAACTTACAGCAATAGTACTGGCGTTAAAATATCTTTTAAATTTCCCACAATCTATATTTCAAGTACTTTTTTGAGTTGAATCAAAATCTGTGCGTCAGGCACTGATATCATTAAAATTGGAGAGCAGATCATAAATGACAGTTGAAATTACCAATTTAATTCATGCTCTCTCTACACAAGGCATGGCAATTAGTTTCTGCTGGATACCAATACCATCACATTTCATTGGAAGGATAAAGTAGACAGAGCTGCAAAACAAGTGTGTGTGTGTGTGTGTGTGTGTGTGTGTGTGTGTGTGTGTGTGTGTGTGTGTGTGTGTGTGTACATTACCATGTACGTGAACAGGAGATATAAGCATGAATACATGTGTGTGGTGGGGGGGAGGGAGAGTGCATGGTTGGTGTGTATGGGGAGGAGCTGGGGAGAAGAGGAGGGCAGGATGCTGTCTGGTATGCTGGCCGACTCTTTGGGCACCAAGATTTTCATCATCAGATTGAGAAGTTTTGATGAAGAAGAACATGAAACACACACACACACACACACACACACACACACACACACACAGAACAGCAAATCTCACATCTCTTCTTGTGAAAAACAAACCAAAATAAAACAAAAACAAAAATAAACTTAATGATTAAAACATTGAACTTAGGTTTCCTTTCAAAAACACAGTATTAGGTCTCTACCTGTAATCCGCATATTACAAAAAAACAACAGAATGTTGCACACACACACACACACACACACACACACACACACACACACACACACAGATACAGGTTCTCTCTCTCTGTCTTTCAGTTTCACACACCACACACACACACCTATATATATAAGCAGGCACACACAAGCACGCATGCATGCACAGATGCACACATACACACACACAAAATGTATCAGTCCCACAGGGTCAATTCCTGTTTAAAACTATTTATCCAAAGCAAGAAGTGTCCTGCCCACGTCATCTTGTTGATTGTCGACAGCATTTGTCATCTTCTAAGACAGAATGTGCAACAGTCTAAAATAGTAAAAAGTTAAGATGACATCTTAACTCTCAACAGTTTTCAGATTTTTGCATTCTGCATGACAGATGTTCTTTTCTCGTTTTGTTATTCTGTGCATTATTTCTTAAATAACAATATTTTTGTGATGAATGTGTCTATTTCTGTTTTTTTTTTTTAGGTGATATATTGCTTCAGATAACAAAAATGTTGTTTTAAATACCATAATTCCGGGAAGAAAACGGTCGAAATTCAAGGGAAAGAACTCAAGACAGTTAAACTGTCTGACCAACATCAAGATCTTGCAACATTCTGGTAAACCTTGTCTCACGTAAAGCAAGCATCCCCCCACCCCCCACCCCACCCCCCTCACCAAGGACGGTGAGTCCTCAAGGCATGCTCTGATGGATACCTCTAGATACTGGAAGCTGGAATAGCTCAGTTGGTAGAGCACCTGACTCGTAATCTTGGTGATCCTGGGGTTGTGGGTTCGAACCTCCGCCGGGGCATTTCGGTACAGGGGGATTTTTTCCCACGGAGTTAACATTGGTTCTGACTCCATTTCCCATACAGTCCTTCGAATGAGACTATAAACCGAGGTTGCGTGTGTGAACGCACGCGCAACATCTTGCACACACATAAAATCCCGTCACCAACATTCGTAAGAGTAGGCCAGTTTGGCCGTTGGTATGGATGACACGTTACACATAGCATGCAACCCTGAGTGAGAAATGGAAAGAATGAAGGAAGTAAGGAAAATGAGTGATCAATATTGAACGATAACCGACTGGATGACACGGGAAACGACTGAATGAAGCGCCAGCTGGCAGCTCTTCAGTTGGCACTACCCAGGTAGGCAGCCCTTTGTGTAAACGAGAGTTGATTGTAAAGCGCTTAGAGCTTGGTCTCTAGCTGAGAATAGGTGCTATATAAGTATTCATTATTATTATTATATTATTATTCATGAAATACAGGACTTCATTCTTTCAAATGTTTCATATGGTGGTGAACATAAATGTGAGTCTGCCACCCAAACTTAGATTTGTGATTTATTACTTACTACCAATTTGCATTGATTTACTCTGACAAATTGTCAAAGACAATGACAGTTAATACATGGGTTTGAGTTCATTCAAGCAGCTGAGAAGTTTGATGACATAAAACTTACAAACTGAAAAAAAGTAGTATATTGCTCTATAAACTTTAGTCTCGTAAAGCCATTCATGCTTGAAAGCAAATAACATAAGTTCCACAGAATTCATTTAGTCTATGGACTGAATCTCTCT
>JADBJO010033005.1:0-15060 GCA_016801955.1 Conus betulinus
AGGAAAGGGCCGGAAGCAGGACCAAGAAGGGGGTAGAGGGTGGTGAGGCGAGGGTGGGGGTGGGGGGTGGGGGGGGGGGGGAGAGGGGAGAGAGGAATTTCTTTCCATTTTTCTTCTGCTTCCCGTGTTTGTTTTTTCTGTGCGGGTTCATTTCCTCTTTCCTTTCAAATAGTAAACGCTCTCTCCCTCTCTCTCCTCTCCTATCTCCATTCTCTCTCTCCTCTCTCTTCTCTCTCTCTCTCTGTTCAAAAAATAAATGTCATCATTTAATTGAGTTGGATGGTCGAGCATGTTGAAGAGATCAATAAAATACATGTCATCATTTGATTGAGTGGATGGTCGAGTCAGTCTTAAGGTTTTGTTGTTTGTTTGTTGTTTGTTGTTTTTTTTTTAAAACTTTACTGCATTACTCCTGTGCGTGAGGTGAGGACATAACGAAATGTTAGGAATTTATTTGCTTTTGTTAACTTTGGATTTGATACACACTAGGAATGAAAGTGTACTATTTGTTTGCAGGAAAGAGAGGGAAATGTTTTTGTTCTGTTACCGTTCCCCACTTGTCCAAAGACCTCTTTGGTAATGACAATAAAATATCAAAGTTTCAAAGTGTGGTCTCTCTGTGTTAATCAGGCAAAAAAGAAGAGGAACGAAACAATCTACAAGAGTGGCAACGTAAGCCCTAATAAAACATTCCAACGCAGCAAATACGCTGAGGAAAAACCAGGGGAGCGCTGTCCAACGCAACAGGCCTGGGATGATCGAACGGTGCGGATATGGTTTCAAAAATAAAAGATACCAGGAAAAAAAAGGCCAAGACAATGACGCCTGAAGAGGTAACAGTTGTTCTGTTTTTATTTTGTTCAGATCTTTTCTTTGTCTTTATTTGTGCACTACTTGTTTTTCTAGCAGAAATCTTCTTTATTCTTCACTCTCCTGTCGTTTCCAGATTCGTTAGTTTTCCTTCTCTTAGAACCTCTCTCTCTCTCTCTCTCTTCTCTCTCTCTCTCTCTCTTCTCGCTGTCTGTCTAGTCTGTCTGTCCATGTCTGTCTGCTCTCTCTCCCTCTCTCCTCTCTCTCTCTCTCTCTCCTCTCTCTCTCTCCACGCTCTCTCTCTGTCTCGCACTCTCTCTCTCCTCTCTCGTCTCTCCTCTCTCTCTCGTCTGAAAATCGTGTACGCCAGTTTTCTTGCTTTTTGTAAAAGGTGGATGCGTTTTAAACAGACAGAGACAGAGTTGTTCATAATACTGTTCATAAGTCTATTCTAGCTCTTCCTTTTTCCCTTTTTTCATTTTGTTACTTTAGGTCAAACAAATCTGTCTGTCTGTCTGTGTCTGTCTGTCTGTCTCTGTCTCTCTCTCTGTCTGAGTCTCGCTCTCTGTGTGTGTGTGTGGTGTGTGTGTGTGTGTGTGTGTGTGTGTGTGTGTGTGTGTGCGCGCGCGCGCGCGCGCGTGCGTGCGTGTTTGCGTGTGTGTGGTGTGGGCGCGCGCGCGTATATACCTGTGATGCCGATTTTATATGAATGTGTTCATGTACAGACTATGAACTCTGCTCACCTCTACCCGTTTCGTCGGCTGTCCAGGGGAGCGCGTCGAGCAGTATGAGAGATACAGGTAATGGCTAGAGCTTGGCGTGGCTTGGTAAGCTAATGTACACCTGTCCCATAGGTTACATCTACATCATAACACACTTCTCTCTCGTTCTCTCTCTCTCTCTCTCTCTCTCTCTCTCTCTCTCTCTCTCTCTCTCTCTCTCTCTCTTCTTGGGGGACAGGGGGGAGTGGGCAGAGGGGGGGGTGAAGGAGGGTGTCGGTAGAAGGATGAATTAATCCAGGCACATAATTTAAACACTAACAATTAAGTAGTGGGGCACAAAATTTCTCCGCCTTTAAAATAATGATCTGGGACAGACAGTCTAAAACTGGGTTTAAACAGAGAGGCAGATTCAATGTGATCTTTCACCAGCAAAATATGGGGCTCTTTATTTGTTAGAAACATTATCTGGCGAACTGTGGTGTTTATAAAACTCGGTGGTTGCACCATCCAGTAACGTATGGGCCTTGTTAAACTCTGTGTTGACAACATTATCTAACAACATATGCATTGTCTAGCACCATATGGGATCAAGTAAACTCTGTGTTGACAACACTATCTAACAGTGTATGGGGTCAACTATACTGTGTGTTGACAACATTGTCTATCAAGACATGGGGCCAACTAAACTCTGTGTTGACAACATTATTTGGCCTTTTGTGCCACGGGTGGTATCATTGTTGTCACTCATTACTCGTCAGCACAGAAGGTGAGTTTAACGTTCTGTTAGCCAGAGGCCCTTAAGGACAAGAAGTCCCAGATCGTAGTCTTTGTCGTCGATGTAGAAGGAGGAAGGGAAATGGGTGCATTGTCGTTAAACGGCGCTGGTGGATCGTAGTGGATGCTGTTGGTCTCCTGTTCCGTTGAAATATCGATGGGACGATGGTGGCTCTTCTGTTCTCTGTGTCATCCGACTTCCAAATCCTTGCAAAGCCCCTTTGAGCAAAGCTTTATGGAACCACACTGTCCTGATTTGGCCACTGCGGGGAGAGCATCTTCACTGGAGCTGTGTTGCGTTGTGTTGTGTTGAGTGAGGTTGGGCAGGTTTGGGCAGGTTTGGGTTGGGTTGGGTTGGATTGGATTGAGTTCGGTTGGGTTGAGTTGGGTTGTATCTGTGTGAGTTTGACCACGTGTTTCCTGTTTCTCATGTCATTGTGTTCATGTGCAGACGATAAGTGATCTTCTCCCCGCCATTGATCAGCGGGTACCTAAAGCATCCATGGCGATGAGAGGATCGCCGCTCCAGGCCTTTCAGGTACGCACAAAGGTGACGGGAAATAATAACATTTCGTGGAATAAAAAGAAATTCTATGTAAGTTGACTCTGAGCCCCCACCTATCACTACACACCCAATTATCTGCATCATACAAAAATGTAATTATGATGCAGATAACACATAATTGGACTCCCTTTTCCTCAGTTACCAGTTACTCTTAATTAACCGTGAAAGATAACATTCCAATATTCTGCTTACACACCACTAAACACAAGAAAGAAATAAACATTTACACCTTCCCAGTTGTTTCCTCTGGTTGACCAGTCGGTTCTCTCAGTCAGTGTCACTACGATCGTTGAAGCTGCCACACTGTTCGCGTCCGCCCGATTGGCCAGATCCCAGATGGGGGATACTGGCAATGCAGCTGTAGTCGCACTCTCTCGATCGTGCCCCGGACTCCGCTGCCATTCGCTCTCTTCACGGAAAAGTGTCCTGTCGGTCTCTCTCCCACAGGCCTTCAGGTGCTGCAGTCACCCCGTCGTCGGTTGGCAGTTCTCTGTCTTGGCCTCAACAGGCTGACACGTCTTGGTGTCCTCCGTTCCACACAGGGGACAATTGTCTGCCGTCGTCGGCTCCGAGGCTACAGCAATCCTTCCCTTCATGTAAAGTCTTTTTGGCTTTACGTCTCTGTATTTTTCCTGAACCCTCAGCCAGACGGGATCACCAAGTGAATCATGCTTTTACTGGTTTTTTCCGAGCGTCCTCTAGCCATTCTCAAACAAAGAGAACCCGAGTTATGTTGGTTCAACCAATGGAATCACTGGGCACTTGCACGCATGCACGCACGCACGCGCACACACACACACACACACACACACACACACACACACACACACACACACACACACACCCACACACACACACACACACACACACACACACACACACACACACACGCACCACACACACACACACACACACACACACACACACACACACACACACACACACACACACACACACACACACACACACACACACACACACACACACACACACCACACACACACACACACACACACACACACATCAACGACGAACACCGACAATTGTGGGACTCAACCAGTGCATCTCTCAATTATTTCGGTTCAACCTACATATGTCAAGCGGTTAATGCTTAACATCCAATTTCTTTTTAACTCAGGTGTGATTCCTTGGGACCACGCATGGGTAGCAGCAGCCTGGATCCCTTCACAAGCCACAAACTGAGATGTCTTTGCCCTACCCGATTGCCTCCCTTGAAGCCCCCTGGAGAACCCAGTGAACAGCCCAAGGTGAAAGTTCTTTAGAAGTAAAGAGTCGTTTGAATGTGACGGTGATAGCCACCTTTCAGAGAGAGTTAAACATCAAACTGACGAGGTTCTGCTTCAGCTCGGTCCAGCTCACTGTGTACACTCCGGGTATGAAGGTGCATGACAGAGAGTTCTCCACGTCCAGCTGGCCCTGGGTGACTTTCCACAGAGCACAGCTGGTTCCTCTGCAGCCTCCCCATCCTGCTCATCCCACGGGGCGTCGTGCTACAGTGACAGACAATGCCGCCGTCAGGGCGTTCCACTGTCTGCTTCACCATTCTACAGTCGTCATGCTGTTACCTGACAGTGACTTTCTTTTCAGAATGTTCTACGTGTCACGCATGAACATCTCAATGCAAAAAGAAGAGAACAACACACACACACACACACACACACACACACACACACACACACACACACACACACACACACACACACACTTTTGAATTCTGTGAAGAAGATAATAAATCTTGAAAATATTTTTTCTTCGCTTTTTCGTGTGTGTGTGTGTGTGTGTGTGTGTGTGTGTGTGTGTGTGTGTGTGAGCATGTGCATGTGAGCATATGCATGTGTGTGCGTGCGCGTGTGTGTGTGTGTGTATGTGTGTGTGTGTGTGTGTGTGTGTGTGTGTGTGTGTGTGTGTGTGTGTGTGTGAGCGCGTGCATGTGCGCGGACGTGTGTATGTGTGCTTCCGTATGTTCGTGCATGCGAGTGTGTGTGTTGTCATAAAAAAGAGAGCCCAGCGTGGAGCTGAACATTGCATCGCTAGACTTTGGTGGAGGTCACGTGGTATATTTGGAAGAGAATATTTTCATTATAGACAGCTGCATCAGGCCACTGCGGTTGCAAGTCGTGCTGTATGTGTATGCAGTCTGCGTGAGGTGAGTAGGACTACCTTTTCACTGAACAAAGTCTTCAGTCTTCACACGTGTACATAACATAGGAATAGTACAAAATTGCGTTTTTTTCCGCTTTTTTACCTTTCACACATTGTTCCTTTTTTCTCACATTTTTACTTTATTTCTCTCCTTGAATATATAGTTTGATTTTGTAACCTCTGATATTTAATGAGACTAGTTCAGAGCTTGTGTATTCCTTGAATGGTTTCATTTTTCTTGATGTGCATTGTTAAATTGTCAATTTGAAACAGTGATTTAAGTTAGATAACAGAACTAGTTTTTTATCTGTTTTAAATGATTCATAGTCTTTATGATTGTATTGTATGCATTTCTCTGCGTATTACGTTGCATAAAGCAGACTGTGCATAAGATCATAGTTGAATATTGACTGACGTTTGTATAACACTATGCCTTCTGCGTTATATACATGGCCCTCACAGGAGGGGCTTTGAGTATGATTTTTTGAATACCAACACAGTGCTAGAAATAAAGCTGATAATATTGGCAACGATTCTATATAATAATGGCAATAACTTTCATGTTTTTTGTATTGCTGAATCTCGATTAACAGATTTGATTCCTGATTCCGATATGTATATGCCTAACTATAATGTAAACCGACTTGATCCAGTTACACCTAAATCAACTGGATTACTTTTGTATTGTTCAAACTCAGTAAACTTCAAAAGAATGTCCCATTTGGAAACATAGGATGTTGAATCTATCTGGATAGAAAATTACTTTTAGACATTCTGAACCAATCTTGGTAGGATTTCTATATAGAAACCCAGCTGAAACTACCGACTGGTATGACAAGTTCAATTCAATGATGGATGCTGTAAATTTTGAGTCTAAAGAAATATTCTTTTCGGTGATTTTAATATTGATTTGACAAAACCTGCAACAAAATGGAGTCGTGTTTATGCTATGTATGGGTTAGAACAAATATTGATCGACCGACACGTATTGCTGAACATAGTGAAACTCTAATTGATCATATTTATGTTAACAAAAAAGTAAACACAGTCGAAATGTGTTTCGTACAGACCGGATGCAGTGACCATTCATCTGTTTGTTTAAAATGGAGGAAGAAAGGTATAAAAATTTCCAAGTTTGGCCATAAGGAAATCTTTTACCGATGCTTTACACATTTCGATAGAAACGCTCTCCTTTACGATTTACTTCACTCAGGTTTAGATTATGTTTATCAGGTAAGAAACCCCGATGATGCTGTTAACTTCTGGATTAATACATTTAATTCAGTGTATAATAAACATGCTCCTTTTGTAAGAAAAAGAGTGAAATATGTAATTAAAACTCCTTGGCTGACTAAGGAAATAGACAATGAAATATATAAAAGAGACGAAAACCTGATTGACTTTCATGAATTCGATCATAAAAGCAAAGAACAATTCAGAAAACAAAGAAATAGATTTAATTCTATCAAACGAAAAGCGAGGGGAAAATATTTTCAAGATTTTTTTTCTTCTTCACAAAATTCAAAAGTGATGTTGAAGGCTATTAATCTTTAACCAATAATAAATTGAAGGCTTCGTCTCGAAATCCAGTAAAAGACATATCACCAGAGGATTTTAACTCTCATTTTGCAAATGTTGCTAATAACATAATAATGAGTGATAAAACTAATGAGAACTACAAGAGTTCGAGCAATATTGTCATTCAAAACATGTCACTTCGGTTTTCTCCATACAGTATATTTCAATAAATGAAGTTTTTAATTGGTTAAACAATCAGGAACCAGAGACTTGGACGAAATCGATAGAAAGATATTAAGAATCTCTTCAACATTTATCGCTGGTGCACTCACCTATGCTTATAATCTGTGCCTTGAAAAAGAATATTTCCCCGTAAAATTTAAATAGGCCAAAGTGATACCTTTGCTCAAGAATGGAGATCCTGCCAATCCCTCTAACTATAGACCCTCTAACTATAGACCCATCTCAATTCTTTCCATTTTGTCAAACCAATTGAAAGATATGTTCAAATACATTTATATTCTCATCTGAAGTATTATGATCTAATTCATGAAAATCAATCAGGTTTTCGACAAAATTACTCTTGCCATTCATCTCTCATACAGCTTATAGATGAATGTCTATCTAATATAAAACAATAATGAATTTACTGGAATTCTTTATGTTGATTTTGCTAAAGCTTTTGACGTTATTAGCCATTCGCATCTTTATAAAAAAAAAAAAAAAAAAAAAAGCTTACACATTACAAACTATCAAGTAAGGCTATAAAGTTTATCAGATCTTTTCTTAGTGATCGCCAACAGCTTGTTGAAATTAGTTCTAACAGGTCTGAATTACCTCAAGGATCTGTTTTAGGACCCCTCTTATTTTCTATCTACATAAATTATTTGCCTTTACATATAAAGTGCAGCTGCGAAATGTTTGCTGACGATACTTCACTGCAGTCAAATAGTGCTAATCGTACCATTCTGGTAAGTAACCTTCAGAGTAATATCAATGCATTAATTCTATGGACAGAAATGAACCACATGGCCCTCAGTGCAGTTAAAACTAAATGCATGTTTGGGACCACACGTCAAAAACGACAGAAAATGAGTTTTCCCGTTTGCATCATTCTTTGCCGAAGACCAAAAGATCGAGGTGGTAACATCTCATAAGATATTAGGGGTTATTATTGACAATGACTTATCATGGTATGATCACATTACTGATCTTGGAAAACGTATATCCAAAAGAATTTATCAACTTACAAAAATAAAACATTTTCTTAATCTTCAAACCAGGAAAGTATTCTTTCACGCACACATTTTATCTCTTAATAACTATGCGTCCACCTTATGGGATAATTCTAGTGAAACTAATTTGAAACAAATAAGTCATCTACATAAAAGAGCTATAAAGATAATACATCTGAAATGTACTACTTTGAGAGGGAGTGGTTACAGAACATTAAATATTCTACCGTTTAAAGAAAGACTCTTCTTTAACAAATGTTTATGCATGTACAATGTAGTGAATAGAATGCTCTCCAAAGAAAATAATCCAAAACTTTGTAATCAATGAAAATAGACACTCACACAAACTTTCTTTCCCCAGACCCCCACAACAATCTCTACAAATCAAGCTTTACATATTCTGGAGGTACAATATGGAACATTTACCATCTTCTTTAAAATCATGTCATTCGAAAGGAACATTAAAAGAGCTCTTAAAAGGAATTTGATGGAAAAAATTATCGAATGATTAATGCTTATTCAATTGCCGAATCTCTCTCTCTCTCTCTCTCTCTCTCTCTCTCTCTCTCTCTCTCTCTCTCTCTCTCTCTCTCTCTCTCTCTCTCTCATATGTTGTGATCCTTTGAATGTGTTAATTGCATTAATATTTTTTTTTCTTCACAATGCGTTGGTAAATGATTTTGTTTGTTGGTTTCTTCAATTATTTTTTTTTCTTGTGAGGGCAGGATGAAAAAATATCTGTAAAGCTTATTCTTTAACCCTCAATAAAGATAATTTTTATTTGACTTGACTTCATTCACACACACACACACACACACACACACACACACACACACACACAGTCTTATACCTGTGGATTTATTGTTTCTGGAAGGCATGTAGATCTGCGTTTTGTACACTTATTAGTGTTACATCTACAGATGTGCATTTTTGCCAGTATTATGATCAATGTGAAAATGGTGTTTGTCATTAAATAAACGAAAACACCTAAAATTACAACAAGTATGATTTTACTGTCAGACCTAAAATTACAACAGCAAGTATGATCTTACTGTTGGATTGTTGTGAATGTTTCAATGAATAACTTTTCCATAGAGAAACTGTTAGGGATAAGTGTATCCCAAATAAAACGTGGAATACAATTTCTTGCACCCCGACATTACTGTGTCCAATCTAAACCTATTATTCTAAGAATGATCCTTTTTTTATTTTTTTTCTCTGAGGATGATCCTAATCGGTTTTAAAAAAAAAAAGCATTTCAGTTTTACACTTTTCATTTTATTTTATGTTTCCAAGGAACCTCATAATTTAGTTTGCCCTATGTCAATTCCAAATAATAATTTGATTTATGCTTATGCTTATATTTTGATAACGTAACGTCGCTCCTTTACGTTCCTTACAATTGGCTTTTCAGCTTTTGCTCTTTCTTGAATACGAGTCAGATCAGCATTTCAATTTATGTCAGTATTTTCAACATATTGTTTGACCGAAGAAATCAAAATGTGTGTGATTCACCCATCATAACGCCTTGATATGGTAATGACAATGAGGATTTGCATGCTGTACTTGTTTGTTTGATGTCTGATGTAACCCAAAATGGAAATAAAGGGCAAAGCCCAAATGGTGTATCAAGGAGTGAGCGTCGTTTATTTCAATGGCCTCCTCGGCGATACTCCACTTTGGTTGCCTAGACAACAAGGATCAACGTTCAGATGCCTGGTAAGACTGCTTGGTTCACTAAACAACAAGGTTCAACATACAGCTACCTTCCAAGACTGCTAAGTTGTGTAAACAACAAAAATAAACACGCAGTTATCAAATAAGACTGTATGGTTGCCCAGGCAACAGGAATCCATATACAGTTACCTGATAAGACTGCTTGGTTGCCTAAACAAAAGAATCCATATACAGTTATCTGATAAGACTGCTTGGTTGCCTAAACAAAAGAATCCATATACAGTCATCTGGCCAGAACGAGACGTGGACAGTAAGGGACAGTGACGGGGACAGGCGCAGAAGGCGTCTCATATTCTGTGTAATGTGTGCGTCTCATGTCACTGAGGAACTGACTTGTGTACACTGTAGGCCAACAACTGATTTTTCGCTTTTTTTTCCCTCGTATATTTTAAGCAAGTGATTACACCCATCTTTGTTTTTTACCCTTTATTATTTTACTGGTTGACCAGCTTTTATTTGCGCCAATGAAAACCAGCGTTTAGAGAACACACTAAATAAAAACACAAAGAGACAAAACTGATACAGATAGGCAAGTGTGTGTGTGTGTGTTCCATGTCTTCTTAATCTTGGGAGTATTTGATAACAGAGGCATTGTATCCCTTGAAAATAGAGGAATTGTGTCCCTTGTTTGATACGACTTTGTGCAACACTGATGGCCAGTGAAGATGTTTGTTCCCAGCACGGGTTGTTTTACTTTATTGCCAGACAATTGTGGGGACAAAAGGATAGGAGAGGTGCCCCCCAAATGTGGCATAGATGCTGTGGGGGTGTTGCGCAGTAGGCCGTCGATCATTTGTGAGGGAACCAACAAAAGTTACATCCCTGATTACCATGATCATTTTTTTTTTGTCAGCTCCTCTCCATCGCAATTTAATAATAATCTTACAGGATCGTCCACCATTACTGTGCGAGACAGCTCTACACTGGACGCAAGCGAGTCCCACCAAGCGACGACGTGACCTCATTTTCATGTGACCTCGGGATCTTGACCAGTCTCTGCCTACATGGTGACTCCGAAAGGCTGCACACCAAAAATGAATGCGCCAAGGCCTTGCTTGAGGAGTCGAGTATTTACAGACTGGCGCAAATGGATTGTTTTGAGAATTTTTGTTGTGTCTGAAAGTTGATTCTCCTCATTTTCTTTCATATGGGCCATCAAGGCGAAAGACAGGTGGCTCCAAGCAGATGGGTTGAAATCAAAGGAATGGGATTATTTTGGGCTCTTGAAGCTGACGCAAAGATAGGGTCACGAGTGTGTGCAAAGGCCTGAAATGTGTGTAAACTAAGGGGAAGGTCACGTATTTGAAGACTGTTTGTGATTTCATTGGTGAAGATCCACCAAAACAAGGGAAATAATGGGTGGGGAGTTGTTCTTTTGATCAAGTATCAGTTTAACATTAAAATGCTGGTCAAATTCATGGTGAACCTCAGAACACTTACATGGAGTAGAATGTGTTTTGTGTGTGTGTGTGTGTGTGTGTGTGTGTGTGTGTGTGTGTGTTCTAAATTAGCATGCTTAGTCCCTGAAGAGACAAGGACCATAAGAAAACATTTGCTTGTTTATCTGTGACCCTTGGAATAAAGATTTTCGAGCATTCAATGAATGAATGAATTAATCAATCAATCAATGAACAGTCTCTCTCTTCTTTGTCAGAAAAAACATGGTGCACACACACACACACACACACACACACACACACACACACACACACACACACACGCACGCACGCACGCACGCACACACACACACACACACACACACACACACACACCACACACACACACACACACACACACACCACACGCACACACACACAATACACACACACACACACACACACACACACACACACGCACGCACGCAGGCGCACGCACACACACACACACACACACACACACACACACACACACACACACACACACACACACACACACACACACAAACACACACACACACACGGTCATAAACATGGACAATAAAGGTACAGTGGATGAGTGTTATCAGTCAACATACATAAACATAGCTTCAAAGGGGGGTGACTGCAGGCGGAAATTGAAACAAACTGAAAAGAAAGATAACTGTTCCGCCAGAGAAGGGGGGCAAACACATCACGAACTGGCGCGCAAAATGGACATTGAATGAATGAAAAAAAAGTTTTATTCAACATCCATTTTCCGCCCAGTTTGAGAAGATAAGTGATTGCTCGTTCTTCTTTTTAATTGTCTTGAATGCTGTCCATCTTTCCTAACAAAAACCAAAGAGGTCAAAACACGTGTGTGTTTTGTCTTGTAATTTGTTTGTTTCTTTATCTGGCCAAATAGTAATCTCTATTTCACTGAAATAGAAAAAATATCTCCCCGTTTCAAACTGCAGAAGTTCCAATCAAAAATGCAGACAATCAAAAGTGTGGACAATGATGATGAAATTAATGAACATAGATTACAAAAATTACCGAACGGCAGGAGTGTGGACAGTTTGCGATTAATGAACATACAATATTCAGTTGCAAGGAATCACTTTGACCACGTAGCGGTTACACGATTGTGTGAAAAAAAAAAGCAATAAGAAAACTATTTGGAAACCACCGACCATCTGCATAGTGTCTACTTGATAAACAAAAAATAAAAAAGGATACATAACGCAAAGTAGCCAACCGACACTGAATCTGTCTTTCTTATATGGTCAGCAAATAATCACACCCACGTCACAGTGCGTGCTACACGTCACGGCTCCTCACCTTTCACCCGTCATACCCCGAACATGGCTCTGCGACAAAGCAAAAACTGTCGCTATAGGAATTTTAGCAGGTGGTGTCCTGCGTATGTTGCATCAGAGCGGGTTCCACTGAACACCACTGAAGTGATTCTACAGCAATGCAGTGTCTCCTCTGGTGGGTTGCCTCATGACGACTTGATACTGACTTTGCCAATACCGGGGGGGGGGGGGGGGGGGGGGGGGGGGGCGAAGAAGGGTGATGAGACAGGCCAGGCCAGGCTGTGGCTGTGGAGAAGGGATTGGAATGAGCAGCGTGAAATCAATGTCACAGAAGTAACACCGAAGATGGGGCGGAAAAAAGTAAGTGTTGACATGTTATCTCACCTTTCCACTGTCGACTTTGGTTCCATGGATGGAAAACACTACAGGCACTCGTTATGCATAGTTAGGACAGAAGGGAGTGAGTCAAAGCTGGCGGTAAATTAGTTCCTTTCTCTGCAGTGTGTGTGTGTGTGTGTGTGTGTGTGTGGTGGTGTGTGTGTGTGGTGTGTGTGTGTGTGTGTGTGTGTGTGTGTGTGTGTGTGTGCACGCGCACGCACGCGCCTGCACGTGTGTGCATGTATGTGTGTGTGTGTGTGTGCACGTGCACGCGCGTGCGCGCGCGTGTGTGTATGTGTATGTGTTGTGCAGTGGTGTGTGTCTGTGTCTGTGCGCGCATGCCTGCGTGTGTACATGCATCTGTGTGTGTGTGCGTGTGTGTGTGTGTGTGTGTGTGTGTGTGATCACAAAGAGTTTAAACTCTTGTTCTTTGACATTTCAGTGAGCTGGGACAATGACTGAAGTGAACTGACAAGAGTTAGTCCCAAAATTATCAGTGAACTGATCGAAACAGAGAAAAAGGTCGAATTTGATAAGTTCAAACAAAACGATTCACATATCAATTCTCAAAGACCACCAAGGCGCTCCCAGGCAAACATGTCTTCGAACATTTTAACTTTCAATCTCTTCTCGTCACTCATCCTCGTTGTCACAAGTACTTACGATATCAAATTGAACAACAAAAAAAAAAAAAAAACATGGGATGATACACAGCCAATTAATGAATATACAGTATTCTAGAATGTCCGATATCATGAGGTAACGCATCCTGTCAAAATGAGTGGAACTCTGTGGAAGGATCGAGAACCATACGTGAGATAACAAATCACAGTGATAATTAGTATGTTTTACCTAGAATTGAAACCAAACACATGCCTGTGACAATGATTTTTTAATGCTCAAAACAACTTGATAACGACTTACGACTTACCCGGAAAGACTATTATTGAGAAACTTATCTGAGACCGAGACAAAGTGAATGACGATTCGGAGGCACTTGTATCAGAAGAAGTAACATCCATCCTTGATTTAGCCATTGTATTATTAGATTACGATGTAGATCTTGCCATTCATAAATTCAATGAAAGTCTAACTCTTGCTAGCCCAATATGAAAAAGTGTTTTTTGCAATAGGCATGCCTTCTAATAAACCATGGTTTGATGCTGAATGTAGAACTATGAAGTCAAAGATGCGTCTCTCTCTTTCTCTCGTCTCTCTCTCTCTCTCTCTCTCTCTCTCTCTCTCTCTCTCTCAGGACTTTTTATAGATGTAACGACAGTGAAATTGAAAAAACTCAGAGACACATATAATGAAGATAGGCGACAATATAACAAATTCTTAGAATTTAAGAGATTAGAAGACAAAAAAACGTACACTTGAGGCCTTGAAGCAAAAAAAAGTGACCCAAACAAATTTTGGGAACAATTAAATCTAGAATCGGCAAAACGTTGGTAGACAATACAATTTCAAAAAAATGACTGGTACGACCATTTCCAACAAGTGTTTAATTCTGACAATGGTTTTTGATCACGGAATAGACCGTGATAATGTTGATTTGGATGTTGACGTGGGGGAAGAGTGGTTTGATATTCCAAATTTTAGACAGCTCCATACTAGATGTAGAAATGACTGATACAGAGGTAACAGATGCATTCAAAGCTTTAAAAATGGGGAAAGCTGCTGGATCTGATGAGTTCAGTGCTGAGTTCTATAAATATGGTTCACCAACATTTATTTCCTTTATGACAAAGCTATTTGATAAATTTTATGATGCTGGTACGTTTCCACATAGCAGGTCTGAATTACTCATCCAACCTTTACATAAAAAGGGGATATTAACTCGCGAGATAACTATAGAGGCATTTCTCTCCTGAATATTTGCAGTAAACTATACACTTATATTCGTAACAAACGATTAACAAGTTGGGTAGAAGAAAATAACCTCCGAAATGAATCACAAGCAGGATTCAGAAAAAAAATAGTACGGGTAGACCAGATCTTTACTTTATTGTCATTAGTACAAAACAGTTATCTAGTGGTAAAAAATTGTATGCTGCATTCATTGATTTTAAAAAGGCTTTTGACCTTATAGATAGAAACAACTGTTGCTAATACGGCGCAAAAATGGTATTCACGGAAAAATGAATAAAGCGATTAGAAGAATGTACAGCGTTGTGACAGCTAGAGTCCGTACTAGGCAGGGTAATACAGAAGCATTCTCATGTCCCCGTGGGGTTAAAGCAGGGAGATAATTGTAGCTTCCTCTTTTAATTTCTTTATTTATAAATGAGCTTGCAAACACATTATGCAACATGGCAAACATGGTATCAGTCTAACACCTGATCTTATTCAAATTTTAATCATGCTTTTCGCCGATGATGTTTTTTCTTTTGGTAAACGGCTTGAGGTGTAAATGAATGTATTACTTAGGATAATTTTTTT
>JADBJO010033006.1:0-5000 GCA_016801955.1 Conus betulinus
CTAAATGATTCATATATCTTACTTCAGAATTCTTCTTACTTCCGAACCAAATTGCACTTGTTTTGCTAGAATTTATGTGAAGACCTGAAACAGATCCAAACTTAAACAGAACATCTACGCAAATTTCAAAAAAGACTTTCTATCACCTGCCAGCAAAAATTCTGTCATCTGCATATTGTGAAAGTTTATGTTCAACACCATTCATCATTATTCCCTGGATATCTGTGTTTTCTCTCTTATCATTATAGCTAATATTTCTACACAGAATATGAATAGATATGGGGATATAGGGTCTCCTTGTCTACAACCTCTTTTAATTTCAAACCAGTTTGAAACCTGACCATTTACAACAACACAAGATTTAATATTTTTATAGAATGTATCTATCCATCTGCATATGTCTTTCTGAAATCCAATTTTTTTTTAATACCTTCGACATAAAATCCCAGTTAATCGAGTCAAAAGCTTTCTCAAAATCTATATTTAATAACAATCCAGGTAAATTATTTTGATCTAAGTAAGCTATTGTGTCATATATCAATCTTAAGTTATCACTGATGTATCTGTTCCTAATGAAACCTGTCTGGTCTTCATTAATGAGTCTTGGCAGTACATTTTTTATGCGATTTGCAGCACATGATGATCCAATTTTATACACTACATTTAAAAGTGAAATTAGTCTCCAGTTTTTTTTTATATATTGTCTTGGTTTATCTCCTTTGGGAATACATATAATAATCCCTTCTTTTTGTACACTAGACAATTCTCCTCTTTTGAAACTAGCATTCAACGCTCTAACAACAAATAATCCAATTTTTTTTTCCAAAAAAAATTTAAAGAACTCCGTCGAAAAATCCATCAGAGCCTGGGTTTTTGTTATTTTTCATATTCTTTAAAACATCACCTGCTTCTTCAAGAGTAATTTCTCCCTCTAACTCGTTTGCTTCTGTTTCATTTAGACATGGTGTATCGTTTACTAAATCCATTATTTCACTATCTTCTACTTCTGATTCTGCGTAAAGTAATCTATAAAAGTTCTAAACTTCTAGAAGAATCTCTTTCTGGGATGTTTAAAACATTATCTTGCTGATCCAGGATCCTAGACATATTTTTACTTACAAAATGACATTTCTCAAGATTACAAAAATAGTTGCTTACTTACTTTCTCACCCTCCGCTATCCACCTAGCTCTTGATCGTAGCAAAACACCTTCCATTCGTTTTTCTCTAATATGTTTTAATTGTACTTTTTTTGTTGCTATAGCTCTAATATCGTCCTCGCTTATAAACTTTGTTGTTTCTAATCTTCGAATGTCAGATTCTAGTCGATTTTCTTCCTCCTGTATTTTCTTCTTTTTCATTGTTGCAAATGAAATTGTCTTTGATCTTAACTTCATAAGAAGGAAATCTCGAAAAGTATCATCGGGAACAGAAAAACGTAGTTCTTCATCAGGTATATCATTACTATTTGCATTCATCGCATATTCATCAATAACAGATCTTATCTCAGAATTTATCTCATTTCCATATATGTTGTCTTTTAAAAGAGATGAATTAAATTTCCAAAAAGTGTTATGTTTTGAGCTTTCACTAAATTTTAGTTTCAATAGTATACTCGAATGATCAGATCTATATCCACATTCAATGTCCACATAATCTACAAATGTTACCACTTTATCTGAAATCAGAAGAAATCTAATCTAGCCTGTTGGAAAGGATTTGTTCTTCTCCATGTATACCGCAAACACTCTGGATTTAGTTCTCGCCATATATCACTTAATTCCAAATTTTCAATCATGTTTTCGAGCTCTTCCCTTGCCTTAGGGTTGTTAACACATGTTTATAGTTATGATAATCTTTTGCTGGATGAAGGACTATATTGAAATCTCCAGCTATTATAACATTCTCAATACCAAGCTCACTAACCTTTTGTTTCAGGTTGTTATAAAACTCCGGATCATCTCTGTTTGGTCCATAAATATTTACAAAAAGAAAGTTATTTTCCCTGAATTTCAGGAAGTAGCATGATATAATTTCCTGAGTTATCTTTGATGACACGTTTTGACTTTGAACTCAAAATTGTTATTAAACAATATTACCACCCCCCTTGAATTAGACGTGTAGTTTGAAAAATAACCCACATATCCCCATTCAGCTAAAATGTATTTTTCAATCTTTTCTTCAAAATGTGTATCTTGTAGGAAATAAATGGAATAATTCTTGTTTCTAAAGTAATGGAATACATCACGCCTCTTTTTTGAATCATTGAGGCCTTGACAATTAACTGAAAGAATAGATAAGCTATTATTCATTTTCGTATTTATCAATCAAATAAATTCAAGAACATCCAGCCAACCAAAATGAAGAAAGAAATGAAAAACATAATAAGCAAGCAGATAAAGGAACACAAGTGTTATAGACACTTACAAAGAAAGACACAAGTTTTTATTCTAGTTGACAATCGCTATCGGGAACAAAGGACAGGCAGCGTTTTCTTTACATGCTACGAATACATTCATTCAATAATTACAGGTGACCTACAAACAAAAAACAAAAGTAAACACACGGGGGGGGCGCGGTGGGGGGGGCAGAATTGACACTTTGAAATTTTAGATCTTTTCATCCCATCAAAATGAAAAAAAGGGAATGAAAAAAAGGGAATAATCAACAAATTAACTATCTATAACATCTACAACAACCGTGAACAATGAACAACAGAATCCATCCAAAATAAGAATGAAAGCGGAGCTGGAATTCCACCAAAGCCCCCACTCCCGCCATCACGAGTGTCCGTAAGTATTATGTTTCGTACGGGCATGCGTGAGTCTATGTATCCACGCGCGCACGCGCGCCCAAGCGCACGCTCACCCGTACGGATGCGCGCCGCGCACACGCGCGCGCGGGCGCGGCTGCCGCCGCGCGCGCAAGCGCAGCCGCCGCCGCGCGCGCACGCACGAGCGCCCGCGCGCACGCACGAGCGCCCGCGCGAACGCGAGCGCGCCCACGCGCGCGTGCGCGCCCTCGCATATTTGGTCCCACACGCATGCGCCCACGACGGGGTAGGATAGAGGGCGGAAGGGACAGCGGGGAGGCTGAGGGAGGGGTGAGGGAGGGCGTGTACAGGGAGGCCATGGGGGCAGAGGGGGGAGGGGAGAAAGTGGGGGACAGAAGGACGGTCAAAAAGAGGACCGGAATAGTGGCCAGTCGGGTGGGAAAGAGGGGTGAGTGAGGAAGGGGAAGAGGTACGGGAAAATAAAAAGAAAGAAAAGGGAGGCGGGGGAGGGGGGTGGGGGGGGGGGGGGGGGGGGGGGGGGGGGGGGGGGGGGTCGAGAGATCAGTACCCATGCGCAAGTGTGAGTGAATCGGTTAAACACAAGGTCGATTACAAGTCTCACATGCATGTCGCAATCTGTGGATTAATCTATCGGACCAACAATCTAACGGAAACCGAATCCCCCCCCCCCCCTTCCTCCTCCCCTCTCCCGCACCTTCTGCCACGGAATCCCGCCCTCCCCACCCCCTCCTCCGTTCTCCCCTCCCCCCCCCCCCCCCCCCCCCTCCTCCCCACATAGCTTAAAAGCACTGACGCGCTATTCCCCGTCCTGCTCGCCCTCGTCCCCAACCCCTACCCCCACCCCCACCCCCACCCCCAATCCTATATCACCCTATGCTCACCCCCCCCCCCCCCCCCCCACCTCAACCCCCCAGCCCCCTGCCCTACGTCAGCCTGGGCAGACAAACATCGCACAAACACACACACCAAAGGAGGTTAAGCACACACACACACCGGATCCCCGAGGTTATACGTTACAAATTTTACCCCATCCTCACCCCCCCCACCCCACCCCACCCCACGCCATCGCACCCGACTCTTTTACTCCCATACTGCTTGCGTTCTCTTTGTGATCCCGACAAGGCCACTCTATGGTAATATACTAGTGTCATAAGCCTACAATAGTTGTGTTCCCTCCCCCTCCCCCCCACCACCCCCACGCCATCCTGAGTAGAACGTATTAGCATACGTCAGGTAATTAGTGTCATGCTTCGATATTCCATGAAGATCATTAGCATTTTTACTATTATTCTTTACTCTAATACACACAAGTGTGGAAGCCATTGTGCAACAAGATTTCCGCAAGACATACTTTTAAGACGAGCAGCACCACGCGGTACAGCCCAATGACAGTGGGACACTCCCTGCAGGACTGTCCACACACACGAAAAGCTCAAGGGCAGAGACCTGGCCTGCCAACACACCGATGAGGGGGGAAAGCTTTATGGATCACTGGAGGGCCTCCGCCGTACAGCAGCCTTCGCCAGTGCCTCTGGGGTTCTTGTCATGAGTGAACGAAGAAGAATAAGAAGCTGAACACAAGCACATTACTTTTCAAACTTCACATCTGGTAACCAAAACCGCGCTTCGCCTCATTTCGCCAGGAAACGGGGAATCTTTCCGGAAGGGAAACGGCGAAGGGAGCGTGACTGTGTTCCCTATTCAAAACGGAAGTCCGCGTAGTAATACCAGCGATATCAGTGCGCATGCGCTTGTGGGGGGGGGGGGGGGGGGGGGGGGACCCAGCGATGATCGCTTATTTCCTTGTTTTCGCGTTTTTTCTCGAGCGTGTATATCCGTGGAGTTCAGGAGAACAGGGACACTTTATCATCCTCAACGAAACAGAAAAGTGCGTTTCAAAAGTGTGGGGACCACAGGCGGAAACTGAAACACACTTAAAAAAAAAAAAAAAGAGAGAGAGAGAGAGAGAGATTACTGTTCCGCTGAACGAAGGAGACCGACAAATTACAGGACAAAACATGACGGGTTTCGCGTCCTCTTTGGTCGTCTTCAGACCAGATAAACGACAATCAAGACAATGAAAACGAAGAACGAACTATCATTTATCTCCCCCAAACTGGACCCCCAAAAATGGATGTGGAATAAAAAAAAAAAAAAAAAAAAGAGTTATGATCCTGAAGGGGAAAGCGAAAAACAGTCACAATCCA
>JADBJO010033007.1:0-7500 GCA_016801955.1 Conus betulinus
CTCCCCTTTCCCTCTGAATAGAAGACGGCTTCGACGTGAGTCAGCCATTGAGTCCGTAGACCTCACCACTCATCCAATCAACACTTGATGACCACACTCTCCTCTTCTTCATCGTCTCGAGGACATACTCATCAAGGATTTTGTCCACTGAAAAAAAAAGAACGTAATGTTCCACACAATAGTTCAACTGCAGTTTCGTCATTGTTTCTTCATTTGCACTTCTTCACAAAAAAAACCACAGCAATGTTCCACATAGTTTAAACAACACAGTTTTCGTCATTTTTCATCGTTATCAATGACATCATCAAGGCCTGTTACTAGAAACAACAACCCACAACACAAAAACCAGCTATGTTCAACATCGTTCACCACGCGCGCAGTTCGTCAATCTTCTTCTTTCCTCATTAATGACATCATCAAGGACCTGTCCACCACACACACACACACACACACACACACACACACACACACACACACCACACCACACACACACACACAATCAGCATGTTCAACAATAATTCAACACACAGTTCATCATCATTTTCTTCATCGTCATGATGACGTCATCAAGACCTGTCCACACACACACACACAAACAACAACAACAACAACAAACCCCAGAAATGTTTAACATACTTCAACACGCACTTCGTCATTCTTCTTTGGGTCGTCATCAGTGACATCATCAAGGAACGGAAGAAAATCGTCAATACAGATATTCATACAATAATACATTGCCACGACCGTTCTTTTTTCGTTATTTGCCTTATCTGGATGACCTTGGGACTGCGTGCCGTCCACTAAATCATTCCCTCAAGGAAACTTAACACAACCCACAAATAAAGTTTGATTTTTTCTTGGCTTACTCTTACTCACGTAAGAATCTTGGTGTATATTAGACTTTCTTCCTCCTCCTCACCCCCCCCCCCCCCCCCCCCCCCCCCCCCATCATGCCCGCCTCTCCCCTTCCACGCAAATTTTCTTCATTCATCATCTCCCTCCATCTCCCCCCCCCCCCTCCTTCTCTATCTCTTCCCGCTCTCCCTCCCTCTCCCCCCTCTCTCGCCCCCTTGCTCCATCCCTCTCTGTCTCTGGTCTCTCCTCTTTCTCTGTCTCTCCCCCCCTCCTTCCCGCTCCTCTCTCTCTCCTCCCTTCCCCCAGTCTCTCTCTCTCTCCTCTCTCTTCCCCCCTCTCTCCCCCCCCCCCTCCCCCCCATTCTCACTGTGCAAATTTTACTGGGGCGCGCCCAGTTTTACACAATTGTCTGACTCACAAAGTCCATTTGTACAGAGCAATCGCGGAAGATAAAATGACGAATCCTGTTTTCAGCTCTCATACTGTGACTTCCCTGTTGAGCGAAGTACTGATCCAATCGAACCGTCGCTGCAGCATTGGCAGCAGCATGGCATTGGCAGCAGCAGTAGCATTGGCAGGAGCAGTAGCTTGGCAGGAGCAGTAGTATTGACAGCAGTAGTAGTATTGACAGCAGCAGTAGGATTTGCAGCAGCAGTAGTATTGACAGCAGCATTAGGATTGACAGCAGCAGTAGGATTGACACAGCAGTAGGATTGGCAGCAGCAGATAGTATTGACAGCAGCAGTAGGATTGACAGCAGCAGTAGGATTGGCAGCAGCAGTAGCATTGGCAGCAGCAGTAGCATTGGCAGCAGCAGTAGCATTGACAGCAGCAGTAGTATTGACAGCACAGTAGGATTGACAGCAGCAGTAGCATTGACAGCAGCAGTAGATTGGCAGCAGCAGTAGCATTGACAGCAGCAGTAGCATTGACAGCAGCAGTAGGATTGGCAGCAGCAGTAGTATTGACAGCAGCAGTAGCATTGACAGCAGCAGTAGCATTGACAGCAGCAGTAGTATTGACAGCAGCAGTAGCATTGACAGCAGCAGTAGGATTGGCAGCAGGGCACTGGAGTGGGAACATCGTGGGTGGCAAGGTCTAGCGCCATGGCGTTGAAGAGAAAAGCAGTGTTCCTTTGTCTGTTGGTTCTGTCGCCTGCGTGTTCAGGTGAGTAGGATCCTCCTCTCCCTTCTGTCTGTCTGTCTGTCTGTCTGTCTGTGTGTCTGTCTGTCTGTCTGAAGTGTAACTTGCCTCTCTCTCACTGAAGGACAACTCTCTCTCTCTGTCTCTCTGTCTCTCTCTCTCTGTGTGTAAAGTTCAGCTTCCCCCCCCCCTCTCTCTCTCTCTCCTCTGTGAAGTGCAAAAATGCTACTCCACTCTCTCTCTCTCTTTGTGAAGTGCAAAAATGCTAAAAATCGCTCTGCCCCCCTCCCCCCCCCCCCCCCCCCCATTCCATTCACGTTCCCTCCTTCTCTCCCTCTCCCCTCTCTTTCTCTCACTCCCTTCCCATCCATCTCTCTCTCTCTCTCTGTCATTCTCTTCCTGTCTCAGTCCGTCTCTTTATCCCCCCCCCCCCCTCTCCTCCCCTCCTCCATAGGTGTCTCTTTCTTCTTTTTTTTTATTTATTTATTTTTTGTTTTTTGCTGACTTCCTGTCTGTCTCCTCTCTCTCTCTGTCATTCTCTTCCTGTCTCAGTCCGTCTCTTTGTCCCTCCCCCTCCCTCCTCTCTCCCCTCCTCCATGGGTGTCTTCTCTCTTTTTTTTTTTTTTTTTTTTTTTTTTTTTTTTTTGCTGCTGTCCTTCCTGTCTGTCATCTCTCTCTCTCTCTCTCTCTCTCTCTCTCTCTCTCTCTCTCTCTCTCTTTGCCCCCCCCCCCCCCTTCCCCTCTCCCTTTTCCTCTCTCTTACTCTCTTTTTTCTCCGTTAGTTCCATATCTGCCTGTCTGCCTTCTGTCTGTTTGTCTGCGCCAGACTCGCCCCCCCCTCCCCCCCCCCCCCCGCTCATTTCTCACTCCCCATCCCACCCCCTACCCCCCTCATCTCTCACCTCATGTTTGTCATCTCTCTGTCTCTCTGTCTGCCTACCTGTCTCTCTCTCTCTCTTTCTCTCTCTTATAGTCTGCGTGCGTCTCTGTCTCTGTCTCTCTCGCTCTCTCTGTCTCTGTCTCTGCCTCTCTCTCTGTCTGTGCGTCTTTATTTTTGTCTCTGTCTCTGTCTGTCCGTTATAATTTAAAAGGGAGACAAGAGAGGAGGACTATCACGAAAGACGTCATCGCAATAATGACGAGTTGCGAGCCTTCTTTTACTTACCGCTTTTAGCTCTCTGTGTTTTTCGGTCAAAGTAGTGCTATTGCTGATTTATTTAAAACATCTGGGAAGCGAACGTATGCCTAATTTTTGTTCAGTTTTTATCTTTGGAACGATCAATAATACGATTGGAATCTTCTAGATTATGTTAGAATGTTCACCAGGTCTCCGTAAGTTGCTAGTGCATTACCGAAGGTTCGAGAATGTTGTAGAAGCTGACTGAACCACATTTGCATAAACTTGTCACCATTTCATTGGCTGAGCTTACCGATATGCAGAATATTCTAGAAAAGAATGATCGAGGATGTTCGATAATATTCTTTAGATAACATCTAAAAGGATGAGAGCTGTGCGACTGTCTGTCTGTCTGCCTGTCTGCTCCGTCTGTGTCTGTCAGCCTGTCTGTTTCCCCTCCTCTCTCTCCTCTCTCTCTCTCTTTCTCTCTCTCTCTCTCTCTCTCTCTCTCTCTCTCCCCTCTCTCCCGCTCTCCCCCCTCTCTCCCGCCCTTCCTCCTCCCTCTCTCTCTCCCCCCCCCCTCTCTCTCTCTTTCAATTACAACACAGCTCGCTATTTCCTTCCCCGTAAGTCGATCACATACTGAGGAGGTGTTTTTTAGGCCGTATTGAAGCACTGACTATGACCAGCTGTGCAGCCACATCAGTCATGCGATGCCAGCTAATTCCTCTCGACGTTTTTTCTGCTTAATAAACTACTTTTTATACGTGTAAGAGCGCCAGATAAAGTGTACCAAAGTATGATGTCACCAACGAAAACAAATTTGTAGAAAAAAAAAAAAAAAATCCGCGCTAATTTTGACGCGACGAGACCACCATACCCAGCCAGCTGTGACGGTTTTGATGCTGGCTTAAAGCTATGCACTCTGGACGAGCGCGTTGCGAAATCATCAAACCATCCACATCTCGAGAGGGGTTTAGCTGAAGAACCGTGGTATACAATTAGAATACATTGTTGTGACGATACTGGTGTGACACAGAAGAGAGAGAGAGAGAGAGAGAGAGAGAGAGAGAAGAGAGAGAGAGAGAGAGGTAGGAGAGAGAGAGAGAGAGAGAGAGAGCGAGAGAGAGAGAAGAGAGAGAGAGAGAGAAACAGATGAGAGAGACAGAGAGAAAGACAGAGAGAGAGAGGGGGAGAGAGAGATGACGAGAGAGAGAGAGAGAGAGAGAGATACAGACAGAGACGGAGAGAGAACAGACAGACAGCGAGACAGAGACTGAGAGAGAGAGAGAGAGAGAGATAGAGAGAGACAGACAGGACAGACAGACAGAGCAGACAGAGAGAGAGACAGAGAGACTGACAAAGAGAGAGAGAGAGAGAGAGAGAGACAGACAGACAGACATAGAGACAGAGAGACTGACAAAGAGGAAGAGAGAGAGAGAGAGAGAGAGAGCGATGAGAGAGAGAGAGGAGAGAGAGAACAGACAGACAGACAGACAGACAGACAGACAGAGAGTGTCACGCGCTCACCCTCTGGATGCGTGTGTCTGCATGTGGGGATGAGGCAGTCTGGTAAGCAAGGGGAGAGAATACCGTCAGAAATCTCACCGAGTACCACACACACACACACACACACACCACACACACACACACACAACACACACACACACACATACACACACACACACACACACACACACACACACACACACACACACACACACACACACACAATTGACGGAACCGCTCCACCTATCATTGAAATCCATAAACTTTTTGGTCAAACTCCACACTCTCACTACAAGCAAGGAGAACGGTCTAACAGACGGGTCACCTACCGGAGAATTCAGTTGCCTATTGCCCTGGACAGTGTTATAGTGGCTTGTAATCCTTGAGGGATTACACTCGGAAATTAAATGTTTCCGAAGAAGCTATGCATCAACTTCTGCGAGACTAGGCCCAACGCGGAGCTTATTATTTGACTCCTCAAATTAAGACACACTCTCAATTCGCCAGAAAAGGCTGGTTCAAAGGAATCAAGAGGCGCTTTCCTAAAAGACACACACACACACACACACACACACACACACACACACACACACACAAAACAGTTTATGACACTTTTTTTTTCCTCTTGCGTGTGTGTGTGTGTGTGTGGGGGGGGGGGGGGGGGGGGGGGGGGGGGGGGGAGGGGGCGGGAAGGAAAAGGAGTATGAAAGGAACTCCTCCGGAAGAGGAAAAAGGGATCGATTGGTTGGCGATTTTTTACAGTCATGGTAAATAAGTTCCGATTGATCGATTGGTTTGATTTATTTACTCTTTGATTGTTTGGTCTCTCTCCATAATGGAT
This sequence comes from Conus betulinus, assembly GCA_016801955.1. NCBI lineage: Eukaryota > Metazoa > Mollusca > Gastropoda > Neogastropoda > Conidae > Conus > Conus betulinus. Next base: position 5,466 of record JADBJO010033007.1, read on the forward strand.
TAATGATTTGATGGTTAATCAACTGACTGATTAGTAGCTTGATCGAGCGTTATATTCATCGAGCTTTTAATCAGTTTTAGCTTGTTTTTCTTAATCTCTAGTACATGTCTCTTTGTTTTTCTTTCTGTTTTTCAGAATTTAACTGTCAACAAATGAGGTGTTCAGAGTCGAAGAAGGTGACCAGTTGTCTTTAACCTGCACGGTAGCCCTTGGTTGGCGCAAGAGAGTGACGTGGAAAGGGAGCTTAAATGAAAACGTCATAACCGTGGGCTACTGTGACTACGGCACGTCTGGCTGGTCATGCCCCACATACGGACCGTATGAGGTGCGTGTACAAGAACGGACGATGGCCACGCTGACCATCAGTGACGATCTCTTGTCTAACATCGCAGGAACTGTGATGTGTGAGCAGGGCCAGTGGCGTTCAATATATGTGAAAGGTCGTGTATGGTCCTGCGAAATACAAGCTCAGTGTAAGTACTTCGTTCCATTTGAATCCCTGTGGATATATATCTGTGTGCATGTACATGCCTTTGTACGATTTATTCGTTTGCAGGTGTGTGTGTGTGTGTGTGTGTGTGTGTGTGTGTGTGTGTGTGTGTGTGTGTGTGTGTGTGCAGGTGCGCGCGCGCGTGTGTGTATGTGGATTTAAAAGCGCATGTATTTGTATGCATGTATTTATGTACAAACATGTGCAAATATATATGCCAAATCACACACACACACACACACACACACACACACACACACCACACACACACACACACACACGCACGCACGCACGCACGCACGCACACACACACACACACGACGGTTTAAAAGTAACGTTTATAATAAAATCAATGCAAAAAAAGACAAGCTTCCCAGTTCAGAGAGAGAGAGAGAGAGAGAGAGAGAGAGAGAGAGAGAGAGAGAGAGAGAGAGAGAGAGAGATGTACCTAATTAACAATGTATATTCGTTTTCTATTTCTTTCTCCTCAATCATCATCATCATCATGATCATCATCATGATCATGATGATGATGATCATCATCATCATCTTCTTTCTTCTTCTTCTTCTTCTCTCTCCCTCCTGCCCCTCCTGCTGCTGCTCCTCCTCCCCTCCTTTTCTGCTTCTTCTCCCCCTCCTCGTCCTGCTCCTCCTCCTCTTCCCCCCCTCCTCTCCTTCTTCTCTTTCTCCTTCCTCCACTTCCTCCTCTTCCTTCTCCTTCTTCCTGCTCTTCCTCTCCTCCTCCTCCTCCTCCCCCTACTTCTCCTTTCTGCTCCTCCTCCTCCTCTCCTCCTCCTGCTCATCCTCTACTTTTTTCTCATCTTCTTCTTCTCCTTCCTCCCCCTCTTCCTTCCTTCTCCTTCTCCTGCTTTCTTCTCCTCTTCCTCTTCTCCTGATCCAGATCCCGCTGCCAAAATCAAGAATTGTCAGGCACAGAGGGACACAGATGGCTTTGTGTCCGGATCCTGTGATGTGGACAAACTCAATTCCAGTGACGTAACGTACGGATGCTGGTGGAAACATCTGGAGAACGATCAATGGGTAAGAGTGTTAATGTGTGAGGCATATACGGAAGAAGTAAACGCAACGAACATAAACGCGTGAGGCATGTATGAAAGAGATAAACGCTAAGAGCATAATGCGTGTGGCATGTATGAAAGAGGTAAACGCTAAGAGCATAATGCGTGTGGCATGTATGAAAGAGGTAAACGCTAAGAGCATAACGCGTGAGGCATTTATGAAAGAGGTAAACGCTAAGAGCATAATGCGTGAGGCATGTATGAAAGAGGTAAACGCTAAGAGCATAATGCGTGTGGCATGTATGAAAGAGGTAAACGCTAAGAGCATAACGCGTGAGACATGTATGAAAGAGGTATACGCTAAAAGCATAATGCGTGAGGTATGTATTAAAGAGATAAACGCTAACCTAAGAGCATGATGTTTGAGGCATGTATGAAAAAGGTAAACGCTGAGAGCATAATGTTTGAGGCATGTACAAAAGGGGTAGACGTTAAGAGCTTAAATGCGTGAGGCATGTATACCGCA
>JADBJO010033008.1:0-5000 GCA_016801955.1 Conus betulinus
CATGCGTCCGTGTGTTTGTGTGTATGTGCGCCCGCTTAGTTTTCCGTGTGTATGTGTGTGCTTGGATTGCACGCATGTGTGCCTAAATTCTCTCAATGTGTGTGTGTGTGTGGTGTAGCCTTACATGTGAAAGTAGTCATGTATGTACATGTATGCCTGTGCATGTGCGTGTGTCCGTGTCACTATTTGAATGAAATGGCTTAACAAATAATATCGGTCATAACTAACTGCAAGACGATAATTAACTTTGAATGAAAGAAATTAAAAGAAAAAAAAAAAGGAATACAAGTCATAGGAAGAAAAAGCAGGATGATGAAGAAAAAAGTACTACTAAACGAAATAAGTATAAAAATGATTTTAAGAAGAAAAACAGGATCGGATGAAGAAAAAAAGTATTACTATATGTGAAATAAGTATAAAGATGATTTTAAGTATGTGCTGAAAACACTTTTCCGATATGTGAAATAAGTATAAAAGATGATTTTAAGTATGTGTTGAAAACACTTTTTCCGATACGTGAAATAAGTATAAAGATTATTTAAAGTATGTGCTAAAAACACTTCCCCAATATGTGAAATAAGTGTAAAAATGATTTTTTTAGATAGTGTGTTGAAAACACTTTCTCAATACGTGAAATAAGTGTAAAGATGATTTTAAGTATGTGTCAAAAAACCTTCCCAATATGTGAAATCAGTATAAACATTATTTTAAGTATGCGTTGAAAACACTTTCCCAATACGTGAAATAAGTATAAAAATGATTTAAGAATGTGTTGAAAGCACTTTCCTAATACATGAATAAGTATAAAAATGATTTTTACGCATGTGTTGAAAAACACTTCCCCAATACGTGAAATAAGTGTGAAAATGATTTTATGTATGTGATGAAAAACACTTCCTCGTTATATTCTCTCTCTCTCTCTCTCTCTCTCTCTCTCTCTCTCTCTCTCTCTCTCTCTTCATTTTTGTGTTCTCTTTTAGCTATGTGTATCTCTGTCTTTGTGAGGAGAATAAACGAGAGGAAGACACCTCAATAGTGATGAATGACAGACGAGATGGAACGAAGAGAACGTGAGAAGGATGAATGACAGACAGGAACGGATGTGCCAATCGTAAAACCGATGAACGGTCGACTGGAGAAAAAGAGGAGGACGTGGTCATGAACAGTGACGGTCGAGAGGAGACGACGACAACGACTGGAGAAGAATCCATGATGGACTGGAGGGGGATGAAGAGAACGCCACAGCGATGAATAGATGATATGGGGGGTGTGGGGGGGGGGGGGGGGAGGAAAGAAAAGATCGTGAGACTGATGACTGATGGAGACCTCGAGAACGATGATTGGTTAACGGCAGAACATTAAGCATGGCAGATGACAGACGGAATGAGAACAGGAGGACGTGGTGATTGTGAATGACAGACAGAATGAGAACAGGAGGACGTGGTGATTGTGAATGACAGACAGAATGAGAACAGGGAGAACGTGGTGATTGTGAATGACAGACGGAATGAGAAACAGGAGAACGTGGTGATTGTGAATGACAGACGGAATGAGAACAGGAGGACGTGGTGATTGTGAATGACAGACAGAATGAGAACATGAGAACGTGGTGATTGTGAATGACAGACAGGATAGAACAGGAGAACGTGGTGATTGTGAATGACAGACAGGACAGAATAGGAGAACGTGGTGATTGTGTGAATGACAGACAGGACAGAACAGGAGAACGTGGTGATTGTGAATGACAGACAGGACAGAACAGGAGAACGTGGTGATTGTGAATGACAGACAGGACAGAACAGAACAGGAGAACGTGGTGATTGTGAATGACAGACAGGATAGACACAGGAGAACGTGGTGATATGTGAATGACAGACAGGATAGAACAGGAGAACGTGGTGATTGTGAATGACAGACAGGACAGAACAGGAGAACGTGGTGATTGTGAATGGCAGACAGGACAAAACAGGAGAACGTGGTGATTGTGAATGGCAGACAGGACAAAACAGGAGAACGTGGTGATTGTGAATGACAGACAGGACAGAACAGGAGAACGTGGTGATTGTGAATGACAGACAGGGTAGAAAAGAAGTGTGATGAATGATTACGAGGAATGAAGAGTGGAAGAATGAAGAGTGAAGAGATGAAAATGAATGAACTACAGAAGAATGAGGAGAAGAGCATGCTAATGGTGAATGTGAGACGGGAGGAAAATGAGAGTGTGAACACTTTGAGAAAGACCTGGATAACGATGACACACCAAAAAGCCTGTACATCTGTGAACAACTGACCAACGCAAATTAACGTCAGCACCTCTCAGGACAAAGACGTTCACTGTCACATGTAAAAAGGAAATCATCATGAGAGAAAAGAATTTTGCTTTGAGCTCTGCAACAGAGCAAAGGAGATCCAGGCATCCTAGCAGTTCCAGATTCATATGATGATGACTTCCCAACACTCTGTCGATGAAGTCGTAGTGGCAGTGAAGTCGCTGAAACATGGTAAGGCTGCAATCATTGACAACTTCCCTGCAGAATCTGATATGGTGGAAAGGCAGTAACTAGTGTATTAACTACCATCTGCAACAAAATCTGGCACACCAGTGAGTGGCCAACGCCAAAGAGACTCGATCCCTATTCGTCCCACTTCCAAGAGAGGAAATCCTCAACAGAGCCAGAACAACCGCAAGATCAGTTAGATCAGCAATGTAAGCAACGTAATTTTCAAAATCATTATGACTAGATTACAGTAGCAGACAGACACCGCTGTATCTGAAAGGCTGAAGTATCATCGAACAGATCTTTAACCCTTCGCCAGAACACCTGCAACACCACAAGATCTACTATGTCTTCACAGACTTCAAGAAGTGTTTGATAAAGTCCATCCAAAGGTGCTATAGGCTGCTATGAAGAAATCCGATATGTCGGGACAAAGTTAATCAACAACATCCGCCAGGTATACGCCAAAGTGACCAGTGCAGTGCTCACAAAGGGGGCGACTGGAAAGTGGTCCACATGTCAGGATCAGGATCGGGACCCCTTTACTCTCCACTACTGTTCAACGTAGTCCTGGAATGCCTGATGAATGATCCACTTGAAGATCAGTCAAGACAATCAGCACTGCAAGAAGAACTATATCAAACATTCACTTTGCAGATAACTTCGATGGCCTGGCGGGCACTGAACAAGAACTCACTAAGCTCGTTAAAACACTGGCTGAAAGATCTATGAGACATACACTAGACATCAACACCGAGAACACCAAGCTAATGGCCAGCCACAACACCATCTAAGTACTGATCTGACCATGGATAGAAGGTAGGAACAGTTAAACGGTTCAGATATCTGGGTTCTGGTTTCAGCGATGGGGGGATTTAAATCAAACATACTCTCAAGAGCAGCAAAGACATCAGTTCGTCCAGATTCAACCCTGTATGGTAGGACAACATCTCTGTGAAATACAAATCTGGCTCCTGCATGCATGGATGTATTTCGTTTTCCTACATGCAAAAACGCGTCATGGACCTGATAGAAAAAAATCCCCTATCATAGAAATAGGATTCACTGCAAGCTACTATACATCAGAAATACTGACTATATCGCCATTGAACAAAATGCGCCAGACCATCAAAAAGCACGTCGGGCCATACGAAGATTTGCTGACACCAGCAAAGCAAGAAAACTAAGCTGGCATTGTCATGAGAATCCAATGACCCCGCTGAAATAATCATCCAGGAAAGTGTTGAAGCAGCGAGACCAAAGGGGAAGACAGGAAAAAATGGACTGACACATTGCAGAACGGACACAGGAAAACATCTGTAGAGACCAGAGAGAAGACAGAAACACAGGGGCTGACAACCTTGCAGAATGGACAGGGAAACATCTGTAGAGACCAAGGCCTTGGAACACAACTGACAAAACTGGAGAAATCTGGTGAACAGTTCTTCAGTGCGATGCCCCAGTGACTTCAGACGGACCTAGGAAAAAGAAGTGGATGTTAGTGATACCAAGACAAACCTTTTGATAGTTTTAACTATTTTTTCAATGCAGAACGTGTGATTCTAGGACTCAGCCAATTATTAACATTAATAATAAAAAAGATATTTGGAGACACGGTTTTGATATGTTCTTGAGTCTCAGAAAATAAAATGTTGACGTTTTCCTCTCTCTCACATGATAAATTGTGAATGTTTTCACCTGCCATCAGAACGATATCATCATTACCAAATTGGACCTGTCGGTTCTCTTAGTGAGGCATGACGGGCACTATCTGACCTGATGACACAGATTAAAGAACAACATTGCATTTTTTTGTAGAACTCATTTACAAAATCGCATTTTTGTAGAATTAGAATTCATTTACAAAATTGTATTTTTTGGTATAAATCATTTCTGTGGTTTTCTAACTGGCTAGGAAGAGACAGCGTGTGTCTAGCTCTTTTCGGGTACTCGTTGTCAGAGTTACGAATATTTTGTTTGTTTCTGAATTCAAGATAAAAAAAAAAAAATGAATGAATAAAACGATTAGCTGTTGACAACTTACCTTATTCTAAAAAAAAAAAAAGATAGCGAGTCATCTTCATGGTATGAATTCAATATACTTCTACGTACCGGATTTTGAATAGCTAGTTTTGCTCGACTGTTTGTGCATTCTATTGTATTCAACAAGCTGTGCAGTGTAAAAAAAAAAAAAAAAAACTTCTTGTTCATCAATCAATTTTGATCGGACAAGGCTGGTAACTGTCGCAATAAAGGTTTTATTGTTTTTGTTTGTATCTGGATCCCATGGTTAAGTATCAATTGCTGTGGATTTTTGTCAGTTTTTCCTTGCTGTCATTATCACATTTCAGTATGAAATTGCCAATGGAATTTCTTGTCAAGTTAGTATTCAAAAACTTCCACTTATGAATGTTGTAAAGTCAAGTAATATTTGATGTTGTAGCCATGATGTCGGATTCTCCACGTCAAAACAACGTACTTAGTGGTTTTTTTTTTTTCTTC
>JADBJO010033008.1:10000-12500 GCA_016801955.1 Conus betulinus
AAACAAAGGCTAACTCAACCAGGTGCAAAAACTTGGGTCACTTAAAAGAAAAGAAAAGCAAACAGTGTTGACTGCCTGCAGACAGGGAACGGTGAACGAGGAGGCACTTTTATGGCAGCCTGTTTGTTGAATTGTATAGTACTGGGAGTTAAACGAAAGTAAACCCTTAAGCAAAAAATGTCTGGCCATAAGTGAACATAGCACGTAGAACGTACAACGGAGAAAACGGTCAGGACGCTCTGTGTGTGTGTGTGTGTGTGTGTGTGTGTGTGTGTGTGTGTGATGAATTTTCAGTTTAAGAGGAAGCGTCTTTAACAACATTAATTAGCAACTCCACACATCATCGGACTTTGGATGGCTGGATACAAACGAAGGAAGGTCTTGTCAGACCCAGTTTTGGCATAGCGGCTCTAAGAGAAGAATGCACGTGAGGAGAAATACAATTACCAAAGCTGGAAGCATTATCAGAAACTAAACTGGCAATATCGGAGATGGGCACGGACAATGACTGTTTCAGTACGGCTCGAACAGACCACAGAGAGCATTTCCAGCGCTGTCAACGTCTACCTCTAAAAAGCAAGCCAGTAAAACATAGTCAAACAAAGAAGTATAGCACAAACAAACAAACGAACAAAGAAACAAACAACAAAACAGAGAAGTCACACCCGTCAAGGGAAAACTCAGATGTGACGCATGGTTTCCAGGTCAACTTTTTTCCTTCTAGGCATTTTTTTTTTTTTTCTCGATGGCACATCAACAAATGATTAAACTGAAGCGGCAACAAGCAAAAAAAATCCCTTCAGAAGAACAGAACTGTGTTCACATGTTGGCAACATGGAAAAGTTGTTTTAGAATACTCACAGAATGTAAGCTAGAGCAAGAAGGAGCTTCGTGGGACCTCTAATGTCCTTTCCTTTAGGATGTCGTGAACTTCGTGGGACCTCTGATGCCCTTTCCTCTAGGATGTTGTGAACTTGGTGGGACCTCTGATGTCCTTTCCTCTAGGATGTTGTGAACTTGGTGGGACCTCTGATGTCCTTTCCTCTAGGATGTCGTGAACTTCGTGGGACCTCTGATGTCCTTTCCTCTAGGATGTTGTGAACTTCCGTTTCACTCACGGCAAGAAAGGAAGTGGGGGCCACACCAGTGAGTGAGGAGCCCTGAAGGCACTGAAGGGAAGGGAGGAGGGCGGGAACAGACTTATGGAAGGGATGAAATGGAACCTTAGATCCTGAGAGAGAGAGAGAAACGCCAGCAGCATCAGTTAAACAGTAGGTAGGACGAAGACGACAGACCAACACGTTCCACATGACATGGCATAGTCATCAGCGCACGTCAGCGCACGTACGTGTGTGTGTGTGTGTGTGTGTGTGTGTGTGTGTGTGTGTGTGTGTGTGTGTGTGGTGTGTCTGGGTGTCTGTGTGTCTGTGTGCGTGCGCGCACGCGCGCGTGCGTGCGTGAAAAAAAAAAACAAAAAAAGAAAGAGAGAGAGAGAGAGAGAGAGAGAGAGAGAGAGAGAGAGAGAGAAGCTGGGGGTGGATATGATGCGGGGAGCAGGAAAGGGGAGGAAAGCCACTTTCTGAAAAGGCAAGGCGGGTGGAAGAGGAAGAGGGCGGGGTGGACGGGAGAATGACGCAGCAGCACAGGGTGGAAGAGGTGTTGACGACAGTCCCCAGTGAAACAGTCAACAGAGAATCTTAATCACATTGGCTACTGGCGCTACAGACACAAGTTTATCGTTATCATCATCTTCATTACAATAATCACTATTGATATGTTCATCACCAACAACAGCAGTAGTAATAGTAGTGGTAGACGTATTTTCTTAGAGTTACTTTTGTCATCTGTCCATTGCCCCTCTGACGCCATCCCAGCCTGATTCTTTTAGTCTCCATGGACTGTGCAACAGTCAAACAGAATGTGCTGAAGAAGAGGGGATATTCACATTTTATTTTATAAAGAAAATACGGACCAGATGGTTCAACCAGATGTAGGGCACATGGTTGTGAGATAGTGCTGACGTGGCTTTCGTAGTCTGACGGAAATAACGAAACAACAATCAAATTGTTGACCACACGACCTCTACTCTGCACACTTTTAGACCTTGAAAGAAACTTTCGGATCAAATTATCTCACATCCCACCCAACGCACGGCCCCCCCACCCCCAAACCTCGCCCCTCCAATCCTCGGTGAAAGCGAAAAAACATTCGCCGGCAAAACCAGTCATTTCCCAAGCGCCGGGCAAGCACTACGGATGAAAAATAGGCACAACTAACAACAATGATTTGGCCACTCGTGCGTAAAGAGTTTAAGTTGTTCAAACATGAGGAACATGTAGAGCAGGGAGGGGGGGGGGGATGTGGAAGGGGGGGGGGTGAAGAGGGAGTTGCTTTATCGCAGAATTTATTACTAATATGTAAACTAAATGAAGTGACGCGAGGGAGGGGTAGCAAGCTCGCGGAGATTAGCGGCGATTAAAATGTGTCGCTTGATTCACCG
>JADBJO010033009.1:0-15054 GCA_016801955.1 Conus betulinus
ACTGCTTTCTGAAAGTTATCAAAAAAGATGTTAACATCCTCACAAATAACTTCACTCTCAGTCTTCTCAGTGAGGTAATTTTGAAAAGTTTCCCAATCTGCCTTTATGTAATTAAATTTAGGTATAACATCTTCACCACTAACTTCAGATCCAACGGATTCTTTAAAAGATAAAAGTATTGGCACATGGTCACTACCTAGTGGGTCATTGGCTGTATCCCACTTTGCTGTTAATGCTAAAGCAGGTGAAACAAAGGTTAGATCAAGCGCCGATGCTCTATGATGAGATATGTCTGGGATGCGCGTAGTTCTCCCGTCGTTAAGCAAAACTAAAGATGAATCCACAACAGTTTCCAGAAAATCAGGGTGAGAAACTATTTTGACAATCTTCATCCAGAAAGGAGCATGAGAATTGAAATCGCGCCACAACGATCCACTTTTCTTTAGAACAGTTTAGAGAACGTAACCAATTAGTATTTTTGCCCATCAGGGCCCTTAGGGTAATAAACTGATGCAAAATGTAAATTTGATTGTTTGAAACTTTCAATTTTATAAAGGATGCCGACACATTAACTGTATCTTTTGTAAAAAAAGAGGACTAACGTACGTGTAATCTAAACCACATTGTACATAGATAGCTGTACTAACTTTATCAGAATCTTTGCATATATGATAAACCGGGGGGGATAGTAATAACCTTGTAACTTTGGCAACTTCTGCTGAGTGACATTTAAGGACTGAAGGAGAAGTACATGATGAAATTTACTAGAAAGATGCATACACAAATTATCAATATTAGTTGACAAGGAACGTGCGTTCCATTGTAGAACCGACAAATTATCACATGTGTTTGTTCTTTTTCTTCCTGGTCATATGTAAACCTAATTTAATGATGGATAAGTATCATATAGGTGACGCAGTACAATAACCTGATCAAACTGCGAAAAGCACCCGTTACCTAGAGGGGGGGGGGGGGGGGGGGGATTTTTTTCCCCCCCCCCCCCCCCCCCCACAGGGCTGATCATGGATACTTAACTGACCATCATGAACTCTTCTATGTTGATTTGGGGATGACAGGCTATCACAATGACCTCCTACTGAAGCTGCTTCACACAATATGATGATTGGGCCCGATGTTGCACAAAAAAAGACGCCCGAGCGGAAAATGGCAGATGGTTGCGCTGTTTTAACATCCGTAGGCGTCAGCAGAGAAGATGATTGTTGAACATTTTGTTGACTAGCCCTCTGCCAGGAAGATGACTGCTGGTCGCCATGTTGACCAGCTGATGACTTGAGGAAGATGACTGCTGCTCGCCATGTTGACCGACTGATGACTTCAGGGAAGATGAATGCTGGTCGCCATGTCGACCAGCGGATGACTTCTTGGAGGGAGATGACTGTAGGTCGCCATGTTGAACAGCAGTTGACTTCTTGAAGGAAGATGACTGCAGGTCGCCATGTTGACCAGCAGATGACTCCTTGGAGGGAGATGACTGCAGGTCGCCATGTTGACCAGCAGATGACTTCTTGGAGGGAGATGACTGCAGGTCGCCATGTTGAACAGCAGATGACTTCTTGGAGGGAGATGACTGCTGGTCGCCATGTTGACCAGCAGAAGACTTCTTGGAGGGAGATGACTGCTGGTCGCCTTGATGACCAGCGGATGACTTCTTAGAGGGAATTGACTGCCAGTTGGAATGTTGACCAGCAGATGACTTCATGGAGGGAGATGACTGTTGGTCGCCATGTTGATCAACTGATGAATTCATAAAGGGAAATGACTGCTGGTCGCTATGTTGATCAGCTGATGGTTCTTCAGGGGACAGTGATTTGGAAGTTTCATAATAGCCTTCCGTTTGAGTTGAAACGGAAAAGAACTTTACAGCAGTTTGTGTAGATTTGCAATCAACACTACAAGCATTCTTTACAACGTCCGCATAAGATTTCTGGTTAACGGACTCTGTCTGTTTCAGCTTCAGCTTTGCTTGACGAATAGCCTCTTGAAACGAAATATAGTTCTTTGATTTCAAAACATTCACTTCTTTGGCCATCTTTTTAGCAGGACATCCATGAAAAGCCGATGAATGGTCACCTTTGCAGTTCACACAGAATCTGTCCAAGGTGCAGTTCTCTCGGGGGGTGTGATGACTGACCACATCTGCTGCATATCTGTACTTTACTTAAACAGTGTTTCTTGGTGTGATGCAAACGCTGACAACACGTACACCTTTTTATTGGCGCACAATATGGGTGTATCTTCAACACAACATTGTCAATACTAGTTTTTTCTGGAAGTGCTTGAAGTTTGAAAGTAATTATTGTCACTTTTTTCCCGTTTTTAAGAACTGATTTTTCGACCCCGCTCACAATACTTGGAACAGAAGACAGAAGACTCTCATCCAGGTCCTTGAAAAACATACCAACTGTTTTTACTTGGGGCTTAGTAGTTTCAACAGCTATACAGCAATACTTTGTGTCTGCATCAGCTTCTTACTTTGTCTCTCATTTTTGCACTGAATATAAAAACTATCATCTCTTAACTTTTTGACAGACACAACTTCACCAGTCACGGACTCTATTGCCTTTTTGTGGTAATGAGGATATAGATGTCGCAGGAGCAGAGAGCCGTCACCTGAATCTTTAATAATAACATTATAATCTTCTTTGTTCAACAAATTTGGTACGAAAGATGATTTAAGATAACTAAGTTGAACTTGCTTCAAGGGAGTTGTCACCATCAGGTATGAACTGTTCTTTCCAGTCTGAAATTCCATGGTCAAAATGATGTCAAAACAAAATGACGACACTCTCCGTGTACATAAGTTACGACATTATATTACGTCATTGCTGAGTTCCCGATTAGAACTAGCAAAAACAAAAATAGAAAAATAAAAATTAAAAAGGAAATTTCACTCTAATACACTTACAAAAAAAAAAAAAAAAATCAAATAAAAGAAATTAAAGAATAGGCATTGATGACCTGTAAGCAGTAAAGGCTTACGGCAGTGATCAGATCAATGCGAATATTCCAGTTGAAGTGTGCCGCTCCAAATGGTCGCCGGTTCAGTAGCCAAAACTGCCATCGACACTGCACGACTCAAAAAAAAGGTAAACTGGACGCACATTCCATCTGTGATCACCGCACAAACCAACTTATTGCAGATCACCAAAACACTTGAGAGAATACATTCACATTTTAACGACGTATAAAAATCTTACGACCGGGAAAACTATAATAAAAATCTGTTAGATCCTGCTATAATAAATGGTAGTATAATAAAATGGTAGAGCTGTTAGATCCTGCTGCTTCAGTAATCCAGGGGCAGGCCACTCTCTTTTCTAGTTAGGAGACTTAATCTTTAAAGACCTACTTGAGTGCTCGGCTGTTTTTTCTGTAATTGTTTATCTACATCGGAAACTGACAAATCCAGAATACGGAGTTTGAATTCAATCAAATAAGCTAGAAATAACTGGATAAAAGTGATGGTTTCGAGACATTTTTTTGCACCTGTAATCAAGATTTCAAGGGAGTAACTCTCGCCTTGTGACGTAGGTGGTGTGTAGCAAGCATGGCAGACGGAACGAAAGAGAGCTGCTTTCGCCATGAAAAAGACGATGAATTACCACTTCCAGTGGTTCAGAATGCGGAATTCGAAATTCAGCCATACAGATACGAACCCTTTGCACCTGTGGATGACCATGAAGAAGAGGACACATCAAAAAAACCTGAATACGATAGACTGGAGTCAACTGAATGGTAAGTTCCAGACTAGGTGCGAGTCACGTCACAGTCGAGTGTTTGTGAATCATTGTTTTTTTTCGTCTTGTCGCAGCGACTGTGTCAGTGTGTGTCGCTCACTGGTAGTGGAATAGCGTAGTCATGAGCGAGCAGCAAAATATGAAACCATGTTGAAATTTCTTGTTAAAAGTTTGATACAACCCTGGATCACTGGCTTAGGCTAGTTGAGTCCCCCCCCCCCCCACCCCTTTTTTTTGTCCCTTACCTGCCGCAACACGCAGCCCCGGAGCTGAACTAGGGAGTATGCAGTTGGAGTACTAAGGCGATTGTACAGCTCTTTAGCCATCTTTTTGTTGCCCCTATTAGATCTTTGTTTATTTCATCTTACGCCTCTGTGCACACAGGTCAATAATAATCAACTATGACAGCAGGCCTACAAAATTGAAGATTGAAGCTTACGTTTAATGTTACACACTTTTGAAAAATTTAAATGTCGTATTCAAATCGCCCATACTCTTTGTTTTTCGAACTGGAATCAACCAACAACGAAGAGAGTAGGCCTACTACTCGTGTGTGTGTGTGTGTGTGTGTGTGTGTGTGTGTGTGTGTGTGTGTGTGTGTGTGTGTGTGTTTAGTATACAGTACAGGCCTGAAATCAAGTTTGTGTTTGAGAGAAAGCATAAATTGTTTATGTTTTAAAAATAAATATAGAAAAACTAAATCACATCAACCACCCACACACAAAGTCTAAATTTGCAATCACCAATGCTTACCAATAGAATTAACAATTTCCCGTAGTATTTCACCTTGGTCAATAATATATTTTGTTTCTCTGTGCATTTCAGGTGCTCTTGTCATTGCTGCTTATGCATGGCAACTGTGCATGAGTGCATTTGCTGCTGCGAAATCCAAGAGATAGCACCAATGCTGGAGGAAGTGAATGTAGGCTGCATCACCCTGCATCCAGGTTTCAGTCCTGTGTGCCTGAATCCATATGTCCTCCAGACAGCCTACTACCACTACAGGCAACAGTACAACGAGACCATCTCTGATGTAAACAGTAGGTCTTTTTCTTGATGAATTTTTGTTTCTTGTTTAAAAAAAAATTCAACAATGTGCTGTTGGCACAGTAAGAAGATGGGAAACACACACTCGGAATTTGTCTGTATTATGCTGGGGGTGAATGCGAGGGGCAGCAAGTATGGTGGTCTTTGGAGTAAAGTACAGTGGCTGGGCAAGGGAAAAAAAAAACGGCAATGTGTGTACATGAAATTATTTTTAATTCATGTCAAGAACAGTGTAAGGTGGTGGAGAAGGAGATGGGAATGTAAACACAACACTGTAACACTTGGTGAACAAACACAAGAACGGTAGACCAGCAGCTGCTCACACACACAAGCGGGCAATTTTGCAGTTCACTATTATTTTGACCACATACTGTGAAAGTGCCCTGAAGCACTATCTCCCACCGCTCATTTTTACTCCCCTCTTGCTCGGCCTTCCCATTTCCTTTTATTGTCTCTGCCAGTTCCTACTGAACACCCCATAGCCCCTCCACCCACACTTTTTTGACTGGCTCTTCTTTAGTTCAGCCACCAAGGACAGCACTCTGAAATGTCCTGATCTTGATTACCGCTTTCTGCCAGTTACACAATGACCCACATGTGTGCCTCTCAAGGTGGAAAATTTTAGAGCGGATCTGATTTAGTAATATCTTTGTGTATGGATTAACTGGAAAGGTCTTTACAATGACTGTCATTCTGCTAAGTTTGATGAGGCTCTTGCTTGTGTTTGCTTAGAAAATGTCAACGATAAAAAAACACACACACATCTGAAATAGTATGGTAACTGGACTCGTAAGTGTAAAATTCACTTTATCTCTAGCATTCTGGTTAAATGTGTATGTTGGTCACATAATATTCTCTAGGTGTAAAGTGTGATCTGTAACTATCTTGTCCTGTTGTGCACAAGCAACAAAACATACATTTTTTTTGTGAACACACATTTTCGTGCTTTGAAATCATTCGACCCTTTGCACCAGTGCAGCAACATATTTTGTAGTTGACTCAGCCTGCAGGCTTGAGATCAGACATGAATACATTTCACAGTGAAATCATTTCTTCAAAGAACATTTCAAAAAACTAACATGAAGAACTCAGAGGATTGTGCCTAGCGATTTTTTGTTTGTGTATACGTGTCTGTATATCCAACACAACAAAACTTTCCTCAGCATACATTGAACTCTCACTCTGATCCATTCAAACTTTAAAAAAAAGATAACTCATCTCTAATATGTTTCATGGATTTTTTTACTACAATATTGTCCAACATGTACAAATATGATTAATAACAAAATAGACATACAAAATGTGGTAATCTGCTTCCGGAAATGTACAGCAAAGAGAAAGATCATGTAGATGAAACAATGGAGGAGAAGAGAGAAAGAAGGAACTGTGGAATGGAAGACAGAATGAGGAAAGAAATAGAAAAAAAGTATTTAAAAAAAAAAAAAAAAAACTAACATGTGTCAAACATACCGACATATACAGAATATCGGACGGCAAAATTTACAGTTATGACATGCATTACACATAGAATATTGTATAGCTCACGTTACAACTTTGATTGAATTGAAAGTTTATTTCACAGGTCTTATATACTACATTCTAGTAAGTTGTGCATGTGATATTTAAAAAAATGCAGTGATCAGGAAACTTACCTCTCTGTCTCTCTCTTTCTCAGTCAGTCAGTACATAATAATATATATATGTCTTGTTTAAAAGTCATCTTTTCTGCCTTTTTTTCAGCCGCTACCGTTACACTGCCTACAGACAGCTTGCAAGGTTTGTCTGGGGCTACTTGGGGAAGGAAATTCGAGTCGTCCTTCCAGCCTGTGCGTCCTTGCCATCCGCAAAACTTTTCCGAGCCCCAATGGACAGTATACTGGCTTTCTTGAGCCAGAATAACATAGGTTGAAAACAAAAAAAGTGATTTGTCCAGCTGATTTCATTCTTGAATAAATTGTTTTGTTGAAAGAGTGATGATGATGATGTATCAACAATATTGAAAGAGTGAAGTAAATATAACACCCACACCAGACACGAAATGTGTTCAACGGAAAAAAACATCTCCCAGAAACATACTGTCTGCACTTTCAGACTGGGAAGACAAGAAATCTAAACTCCAGTTGACGAGTTCATCCTGCTGTCTCAACATGTGTATATCTCAGTAATTAACAACTTGTACTTCTATGTTTGTAATTGTATGTGAAGAAAATGTAAGAACAGGATTTGTAAAAAAAATTAACAAACTTTACAAAGGGATGTTATTAAAACCCCCCAAAAAAACAGCAAAAAAAAAAAGAAGAAAAAAACAGCAATGGGCGGCTTTGATTCTCTGGTGCAGTTTCACCATCAAACCCCCATCCACCCTCTTAAAGAATGGTAGTGTTATTCCCTACCCCAACACACATCTCTGCCCAACAGCCCTGAAAATGCACTGCGTGTTCTTAAAACTTTATACCCCCACCCACCCTCTACAGTGCAACGGAGGTAAGGGAGAGAGGCAAAGTTTTTTTGTTTTGTCAATACTGTGCCCCATATCCTCAGCTCCCATCTTCCTTTCATTATCTCAAAACAAAACAAAATCTTTAGCTCAGGCTGAACAAATTTTCTGTTGCCAAATGTCCCCTGCAGGCCTTCTCGCACTTCCATGCCTGTGCATGCACACACTAGTCACAGGAATCTGTGTTGACAGCGCCTGATGTATTGTATCGACTGAGAAGGCGGTTGACTGCCTCAGCTTTGTCTGGCTTCTGATAGGATGAACAAATGGGTGGTGGGATGTCATCCTCATCAGTCTCCTCCTCCTCCCTCCTCATCCAGTTGTGGCTGCTGCTTAAGAAGTGCCAGTCTCTCAGCAATGTCTGCTGCTTCTGTGCCAGACTGATCACTTGCTTCATCAGGCGGTAGACATAACCTGCACATTCATTTATATCATTAGAAATCAAAAGAAACTCATTCAGCATGGCTTAGTATCTTAGGGAGGGTGGAGGTGGCATTGCTATATGTATATTCCAAGTTCTTCAAGTAGGTTATACCTGTAAAATAATTTTTTCAGCTACAGTCTCCACAACATCAAAAACCTTTGTGTCCCCTCATGGCAACAGCCCTGAAAATGTTAACAAGGCCTACAGCTTCAGAACCAAACACAGTGCAGAATGCAAGCAATGCAAGTCACAGTATATTTAATAAATAAAGCCCCCCCTCCCCATCCTATATTAGTTGGCAAGCTGATTCCCCCAACATCCACCACTTTACACCATCCCTCTCCAATATCAATTTTATGCTGGCTGTGTGTTCATCCTAAACAATGGTATGCTCTGATCCATTCAAAAGTGACACCAAACAAATACTGTCTCTGACAAGTCGTTACTCATAAAATCAACGTAATTTTTTTTTTCAATTTCCAATGCCACCAATGGATATCCTGGATTAAGTAACAAAGATTTCTTTCCTTTTTTTACAGTAATAAAGTAAGGAATAAAAAAATATCACCTACAATAATCAAACTCCTCTTTGATCTCCTGTATACTGAACTCCTTTCTCCCCTTTCTGAAAGAAGGTTGAAGGACTTGTTCCCATCCTTTGTGGTGGCCTGCTGTCTGTTACTGTTGCAATTAAAATGCAGGGCAGCCAGTTTTGTTCTGAAACACAATACGAAGCACACAAAAACACACATACTTTTTAAGCTTGGATAAAAGCTTAACAATTGCTAAATAATGCTAAAGTAACCCTATTGATTATAAGAAATCATAATTTTTTCCAATGTACTAAAGTTGCCATCCATTTATATACAGTTATATATAGGTATGACCATGACCAAAAAAGGCTGGGGGGGGGGGGGGGGGGGTTGTCAAGAGACCTACAATAAAAGAAAACATATGAAAATAGCTGGGAAAAGCATGAACATACAATCAAGGACAAGACAAAAATGTATTCTCTGCATATCATTTTCACCTACCGGTTTTATGTTCAAGGAATTGTCTTGAAACATTGAAGTTCGTAGAACTACACAATATATCACATAATTGGAATTCAGGACACAGAAGCAAGTATGTTATCAACACTTTTACTTTAGTCTTGATTAGAACAGTAACAGGGAGGGAGGGCATTCTTGCTTTTCAATTTGTTTACCTGTGCAGCATGCCTTTGAAGGAAAACCCAAACATTTTGGGAGCAAAATGGTTCAGTCAGTGTGGAGTGGAATCCTTCAATGGCAGCTGTCTGTCTGTGGCCCGGTCGACAGCATGGTCACGTCCTTCAGCATCTGACGGCTGTTCAACACCTCTCCTAGGGTCACAGACAATTTAGTACCTGCAACACAAGGATTGAAATGAAGACAATACTCTTTTTCCTTTCCATGTGTTGATTGCAACCAAGATGCATATGTATACAATTTGGCTGTCTGACTTATCGGGTGCAATGAATCTTCCATCATGACACAGACAAACATGAGTATCAGACATCTTAGCTGAGACATGTACAACTGATTGTAAACAAGCAGAGGAAAGTATACCTCCTCCTTTTAACCATTTAACCATTTCTTCTTCCTTTCTGGGCCTTCAAGTCCAGGATGTAGACACTCAGGGAAGAGTGGGCCACTGTGGGTATGCTTGTCGTGAAGATGATTTTCCAAGCTCTTCCACTTCTCCAGCATGACCTGTCCCTGCTTCTCAGCTGCAGTGTTGGAAGAGGCAGCAACCCAGTACAGGTGATTTATTATGGATTTAATCCACAGAGACAGATCGCTGCACTCCTTCTGACTTGAAATTTTCAACAGTTTTTTTCTTCAAACCTGAAAGCGTGAGACAAGAAATTGAAATGAAATAATGTGTTAAAAAATGCCTTGTCATGCTTAAAACAGTGAAGGCTGTCCTTTTCACTGTAAAAGTCATCCATAACCTTTTTTTATGCCTCTTGCAAATCTAAATTTTCATGAAAAAAAAAAATTGTAAAATTGGAAAACTATAATCATGTTAGAAGCAGGTTACCCATAAAACAGATACCCATGCCTGTGAAATACCTTTAGCAAAAAGGATTGGTAAAAGCAAGTCTGCAGAAATTCACACAGCAGTGTAAAGGCAGCTAAAATAAATATTAAGAGTATCTTTTTTATAAATACAGCTGAAAAACATATTCTGATGTATACATGTAATGTGTCAGTCTGTGCATTAATGTTATCACTGTTGGGGCCATCAGGATGTATTAAACATTCACAATACTTCCTACACTGGAGTGTTGACAAGAAACAACAAACATGGGAAAGGAAAAACAGTATAAAAATGAGGAGGGTGGGCAGTTTGGATTGGCTGTTGGTTGTAACTAAGTGCTTACCCTTCGCAACATGCCAGACATCTATGGAATGCTTTACATCCTTCATATTTTCCCGCACATGTTTGATGATCATGGGGTGTCGATCAGTGACAAGTTCACCAATATCCAAGTTCTGGCTAGTGAAGAACTTGATGCTGCTCAGGAGCCCCGCCTTCTCCATGTGGGCACTGCCTCCAACTTGATTGCTCTGTAAAGTATAGGTTATGAAGAAACTCGAGGAGTAAGTGTAGCATATCTCAACAAGTCTGTAAGTTATGCATTTTTTTTTTTTTAAAGATTTGAGTAAACTTCTAAATTAAGAACTGAATGATGCATAAATAGGTGCAAAAGGATTGTTTCATGCAGTTCATGTTTGTGAAAAATCTTGAACCATTTTCCTATCACCAAAAGAGTGTTGGAGATATGACTCACTTGCTTGAGCTGTACATCTACAACCATCATGAAGTCCAGATCCATGACTGTGTAAGTGCCATATTTGGCACAGTGGCCTGGTGTGTCAGCTCTCCCATCACCCCCAAGCGTAAGCTGGCCTTCACGTTCCTTCACCTGTTAAAGAATACACAGTTCAGTTGTCAGGCAGAGTACTGCTCAAGAAATATTTGCCTTTGAGAAAATCAGTTCAAAAAAAAAAAAAAAAAAGACCTTTGTATTTATAACAATTATATGTAACACTCTAGCAACTGCTGTTGTGAAAAAATGCTGTTTTGCTCAGTTTTAAAACTGATAAATTGTTTACTTCCCTGGTTGATGTAGATAGTCTGGAAGCAGTTCCATTCATGGTCAATCGCAGGATGAAGATACGCTTTCTGATGACAGTAGAAGGTATCTTCAGACACAGCAGCAACTCCCATGTGACGAAGAAACCGTAGGGTTTTTGTGGGCTGGGATCCTGTGAAACAAAAAGCCATCATGTTTACAGACCTGTATTATTACTGTCCCAAAATTTACAGAAAATGGTTGCAGTCACATGTAACTTACATAATTATTTTCACATTTATCTTATGCATCTATGCCTCTCACAACATGCAGACTTTTTTTAATGGGAAAACTAGTCCTATTCTCCCCAGATCCACACAGACAAGGATATTAGAACAAATGCTTTACCTGAAAACAATATGCTTGCTGTCATTAGCAGGTTTCCTTCTGGTATCTCCCCAACAGAAGGCTGGCTGGTCCAGATCCTGGTATGCTTGCAAACGCTACACTCCTGCTTCACTTGTAGCATGGAACCCACCTCCCTTTTCATGGCTGGCAGGGTGGCTTGGCAACATCCAGAACACGTTGCAAACAGTTCAAGAAGTTTGCTTTCAAAAACAATGTATTTCCTCTCCTGGTCTGAGGACTGTTGAAAGCTGAAACATATACAGTATATTGGATGTTATTTGAGCTCATTTAAACAAGCTCAAAGGAAAAAAAAAAAAAAATAGTAAACATACTTTCTTCTGTTTCAAGCTACTTTTAAGACATATTTTGTTTAAAAATCAGATTCCAAATGTCTCTGGCAAAGAGCAATTGAAAACAAAGAAGTAGAATCAAACAGCACACCTCAGGAATGCAAAGTGGAAGCAAAAAAAATGTTCAGCCCGTGGCCAGCAACTCCAATTCTTTTGACTATTTTCAGTTTTCTTACTTCACTTCAACTTGCACTTAGGTTGGGGGATGGCTTTGTCTCCAACATTTTTTTTTTTCTTTTTGAAGGGGTGGAGTATTATACAACACACTTGATGATGTCACACATAAACTTTGGGCTGTCCCAACAGTGAAGTCACTATTTTGATTCCTATCAACCCCAGCTGAGCCTCGTGTAAAAAAAAAAAACAATATAATACACCCCCACACGCTGCACTGATTTGTGTACGACACCTTCAGCCATTAATCCATGAACTGTGTGGCCTACAGGCCGACTGGACAGCACCGTATCCCCTTATTTCAAAATATTTTCAGTGATTTGCCAAGGGCCAACACTTTGCTACATCCCTGCACACACACACACACATAGAGTCTGAATGTTCAGCAACATTACTAACAGCAATCCATACTACTGTGCCCACCCCACTTTCTCAATGATTTCTGTACCAAGACTACCATAATACTAAGATCAAATAATCTTTTTGAAGAAAATGTGTTTACCTTTCCATGTCTTCTTCCTCTTCCAATTCCATGTCTGATTCTTCTGACAGTTGATCTTCATCGAAAATAAAGTCTTTGTCCTGGTTTATCATCATGCCATGGCTCACTGAGTTCTGACGATGGTTCCATCTGGCTCTCATATTCTGTGGAATAAGGCAGTTCTGCACTGGTAGTGGCTGGATGCCTTATTTGACCTGGCTCACACTGGGTGCTCGTACAGCGTGTGTCAGGTTGTGGGGTTTGAACATCTGTAAGAATAAAAAATATATATATACAGACATCATGAACAGTCAGATCCACATACCATTAAGAAAAGAAATATGCTTTGTAAGTTTAAACTAACTAGGTTTTACTTCTGATCAAGAGAAACAGTGCAGCTGACTGCTTAATCCAAATTCAGCACAACAGAGAAGGAAAAACCTCACAATAAAATTTTTTTTTAAGTCTATATATGAAAGAAAAGAAAAAAGAAAAAGAAAAATTTCACTACACAAAATTCAAGTTGAGTTGATTTCAACAAAAACATCCAGTCAAAAAGATTTTTTAAAATGCTGAAAGACAAAATGCGGATACTTCAAGCTTAAAAAAATATGCATGAACTGAAGCTTAATCAACTTGTCCTCTAAATTAATCCTCACACCCAACCCACCTCCCCGAAATGTACATACCTCTGTGACGGATCTCTGGGTAAACTTGAACACCTCTGCTGTATGTCTTGGGTCTGCTAATTTCTTTTGGCACCACTACTTGCAATGACACCTGGAAGTAAGAAGAAACTATAGTAAACATAGCTACCAGATAAATGTATCAAAAATTAATTTTAAATTTCAAATGATATAAACATTGTTACCAGAACAATGTATCAAATATGGCACAGGAACATTATACAAAGCTCATGGATGGATAGATAGGTAGCTAAGTAGGTTGATAGGTTGGTAAGCTGGTTGGTAAGTAGGTGGCTAGGTAGGCAGACAGGCAGGTAGGAAGACAGACAGATACAGCTAGATTTTTATAACTGCACACAAAACACAGTGCTATCACCATTATGAGTGGACAATGTCTGACATAAAACAATGAACTGCACTATCCCCGAAAGTTGTAGTTCATGAAAATATATCTTTTGAGGAGTGAACACTGCAAAATCCAGCCAAAGTTCTGTATTTTCTCGAAAATCTGTGTATAATACCCAGAAACAATATACAATATATAGCAAATGAAACAAACACCAGCCAGGACTTATATGAATCATGAATGTCGTGGAAGAAAAGCTTGCCTCAGTCTGAACCTCTTCATCAGCTGTCAGCTTCTGTGGCTGATCCTCAATCACAGGTGAAGAAGATTCTGTTTCCTCAACCATGTAATTTTGCAGGACTTTGTCAACAACCTGTGCAATCAAATTCGCCTTTTAATGAAAAGCAACCAATATAAAATAAAATCGTAACATTTTCCAGTGTTGAAATTCTTCAGAAAGAAATAAATAATGTAACATGAAAAATATGAATGACCTGTTGGGCAGGGGATGGCTGGGGGAGTGTGTGTGTGTGTGGGTGGGGGTGGGTGGGGGGGGGGGGGGGGGGGGGGGGGGGGGAGTACAAAACTAGCAATAGTCTTCAGTTTTTGATTTCAGTTCAGATTCTCTGGGATTTAGCTAAGCATTGTGTGTTGATTTTGTTTTCACAGTGGGAAAAAAAAAAGTTATTCCTTCCACCACACTACACTTCCCATTTACAATACATAAGCTCTACAGAATGCCAAGTATTTAGGTACCCAAGGAATAGTGAAAGAATAGTTCATCTGCCAAAAAAAAACTGGTGTACATGTTGTTTAAAAATTTGATAACAATATCAAATGCCAGCAAATCAAGATGAAGTAAAACAGTGTAAAAACTGATCATGAAAATAATACTGACAATTAAAAATGACTAAAAAAAACAACATCAGAAGTGTTCTACAGTTGATGATCTTGGGTGTGTGTGTGTTTTCTGTCTGTGTGTGTGTGTGTGTGTGTGTGTGTGTGTGTGTGTGTGATTCACTGATTGCTTATCAGTGTTTGTGTGCGTTTCTTTCTTTGCTTACCAGTGTGAGTGAGATTGCTTATCAATGTGTGTGTGTGTGTGTGTGTGTGTGTGTGTGTGTGAGAGAGAGAGAGAGAGAGAGAGACTCACTCTTTTGCGTTCTCTTTTGGCATAGGCACCTCGAACAGTGGTAACACCCGGCAGTGCACAGACCACCGGACGGCTGTATGTTGTGGTTGTTGTGGTTGCTGCTGGCGAGGTTGTTGCAACCGTGGTGATGATACTCGAGCTGCAGTGAGTCGTCGGAGAGGGCGAGCTGGTTCGACGTGATTTTTGTCTGACACTGAACTCGTGCTTCTGAATTGTTGGTACTGCTCCGGGCTTCAAATATTTATTTCTTCTCGGCATGTTGAAGTCTGTGCACAGACCGTATGTTAATGGATAATCGTCATCTGTGAAGTGCCTTGAGCAGACGAACGAGTTTTTGTTTGGTGTCGAGTACTGTGGCCCGAAGTTCTCTCGACATGTGCGGACGAAATCAGTCCATCTCTTTCTTAATTGCACGTCAGTTGGGAACTTATGCAGACTTATCCCATCACTATTGGTCCCCGTACATTCAGCAACTGCACAAAATTTTCCCGTCCGCTTCTTCTTCGCAGCGATGCAATCCGCAGAAGTTGATTCGGCTGCCATTTTCACTGACGCTAACACACTTGTGACGTCACAGGGTTGGAGTGTCGGATTTGCAACTTCCGCTTGGTGCCCATTCCGATCCTA
>JADBJO010033010.1:0-5000 GCA_016801955.1 Conus betulinus
TTCAATGCACTTTAAACACTGTAATAATTGATGAATCCAACCCAAAGTATTGTTTTATCAATGCAACATTTACAGGAGAAAATATCACTTTACATAATTATAATTTTCATATTTCTTTCATCTTGTTCCCTTCTCTCCTTCCCACCCCCCCCCCCCTCCTTTTTTTTCTTCTCATGCCATTTCTATAAGTGGTAAATATGGTAACCATCTTGTTTTTAAAAACATGTCCATTCCAGTTTAAATCTGCATTGTATTTTTCGATTTTATAACGTGAAAGTAGATACCTTTGGAAGGAGACTATATCAGGAAGACAATGGTCAAATTTACATTTATAGATATACTGTTTTCCTAAACGAATTATCAAATCTAAAGCCGAGTCTGTAGATATGATTTCATCATATCCCAAAGTATAACTTTCTCACGAAATGTAAAGTTTGTACATGGAACGCATTTGGATTTTAGCAGTCTCTCCAAATTTTCCCAAAGCTATTTTGAGTAATGACACTCCCAGAAAATATGCTCTATATTGTCCTTAGTTTCTCTACAGAAATCACAATTGTTATTCCCTACAATCCCCATTTCCTTTAAAACTACGTTAGTTCCAAGAATCCTGTGTACGATACGAAACTGCAGCCATTTAAGTTTTATTTCCTGTATTTTATGACTTTGGTTGAAAACCTTTTCCCAAGAAATTTCTGTTCCCAGTTTTTTCAGTCCATTTCTGGCACGAATTAGGAAGTTTGCTGTCAATGTGAAAAGGTCATAGTACAGTCTTGATCCCTTGGATATAGAGCATATTATTTTTTAGAGCTCTTGGTTTTTTCTTTTATATTTTGATTAATTGATATATTAAGAGCAGTTTGCAGTATGTATTTCCTATTAGAGCTAACAGCCGTAGTAAGCCAAGAAGCACACACCCCATATCATATTTTCTGTTAACTCGTTTAAACTTAGAAAACTTCCTTCGTTTTTTGAAAAAATGTGTGAAACACAGCAAACCCCTTTCCAAGTCCACTTATATCTGATGACATTATTACCAATTTTGAATTTATCATTATGAAAGACTGACTCGGACAGTACATCCGATTATGTGTTTTTTTGCTTTCAGGTGTCTACAAAAATCTCTATATGCCACAAATGTATGGTTCCAGAATACATTATTGTATTTATTCAAAGGATAACAAGGACCATATTTTTTCTATTTCTTCGAAAAAGGATGCATTACACTGGCATATTTTTTTCACTTGTGTTTTGTTGTTTTAAATCTTCTCAGCCAGGTATGTTTTAGACCAGTGATATGCTTTCTAATATCGGGTATGCCTAACTCCCCCTCCTTTGTGCTTTTTATTGCAATTTTTCTACTTATTGTATCCCGTTTATCATTCCAAACAAACCAAAAATACATTCTCTGACAATCATTTATGAAGTCATCTGGTGGATTTGGAAGTAAAATCCATAGATGAATCAATTTAGATAAAATGAAAGTTTTTAACACAGCAACTCGTTCAAGAGGAATATGTTTCTTTTCATCCATATTTAAACAAGGCTGTTATTTCTGACAATTTTTCAGCATAATTTATCTTGGATACAAACATTTTATGAAAACATAAAATAATTGTTCAGCATTACATAATTTATCTTTTCACAGTTTTTTTTTTACATCTTTTGTGAACCATATTTCCAATATTTTAAACTTATCAGGGTTCCATTGTATGTTTAAATGTTGCATATATTTTATTTTTGAGCCTTTCTTACTACCTAGCCATATTGCTTGTGTTTTATCTGCATTTAGGAAAAGTCCTGAAAACTTTCCCAATTTCTCTATTAATTGGACAGATCTTTCAAAAGATATTCGATCTTCATTATTCATTAATTGTGTATCATCAGCAAATTGTGATATTTTAAGTTCTTTGTTGTTTATTTTAACACCTTTTATATCTTTATCTTCTCTAATCATGATTGCTAAGATTTCTACACATAGTGTGAACAGATAAGACGAAAGTGGATCTCCCTGTCTACAGCCTCTTTCAATGTGAAACCAATCCGAAGTTTGACCGCTAACTATAACAGTTGATTTTATGTTTTTATAAAATGTTTGTATCCAATTACATATGCTATTTTCGAAACCATATTCGGTCAAAAAAATTTAAATAAAGATTCCCAGTCGAGAGAATCAAAAGTTTTCTCAATCTAAACAGAGTAAAAGTTCGTGTAATTGTCTCACTTCCAGATAGTTAATTAGGTCATAAATAAGTCGTATGTTATCCCCAAGATACCTATTTGCAATGAAACCTGTCTGATCTTCACTTATATAGCTCGGAAGAACCTTTTTTTTTAAATTCTATTTGCCTAGCATGCAGACCCAATTTTATACAGAACATTTAAAATTGAAATAGGTCTCCAGTTTTCTTTTTTAATAATCTCTCTCGATTTATCCGGTTTAGGTATGCAGGTGATTATTCCTTCTTTTTGAGTGCTTGACAGTTCCCCATCCTTGACTGGCTGATTTAGAGCACGAACTACAAAAGGACCAAGTTTTTTACAGAAAAAAAAAAATAAATAAAAATTCAGCTCCAAAACTGTCAGAACCAGGACTTTTACCATTTTTCATGTTTTTCAAAGCAAACCTGGCTTCTCCTGAACTTATTTCTCCATTTAAGGAATCTTGTTCTTCTCTAGATAGTGTTGGACATTCTTGTATTAAGCCTTGTACGTCACGTGTATCTAGGTTTCTTTTGGAATGCAGTCGGTTATAAAATAATGAACCTTCTTTCTTTCTCTTATTTGGCTCATCTATAAGTGTTCCATTGCTGTCCACCAATTTTGTCATACTTTTATTAACATAGGCCTCTTTTCTAAATTGCAAAAGTTTTGATATTTTTTTCCCCTTCAGCAATCCATTTAGCTCTTGATCTTTATATAACTCCCTGTATTTTCTTCTCTCTAAGTGTCACTGGTTGTTGGGTTGTTGTTTTTTCTTTTAACAATTTAAAGTCTTCCTCTGTTTTATTTTCTTTGTTCTCTAATTCACCGATTTCTTTTAACAAATCGTCTTTTTTTTAAGCCTTTTTTGCCTCATATTAGCATATGCAATAGTTTTTCGATCTTATTTGCATGAGCAAAAAGTCAATAGAAACTTTATCTGATACAGTAAGTTCAACATCTTTAAGTGGGATTCGAGAGAGTGTTTCTACGTCATACTGTTCTATCAAATATTCACAGATGATTTCATCGATTGAATTATGTACTTTGTCTACACATTGTTTGTCTTTTACCAATTCACAATTAAATTTCCAGAATGTGTTCTGTTTAATAGTTTCCCCAAATTTCAATTTCAGAACAACCATTGAATGATCTGTTCGATATCCAGGTGTAATATCTGCATCTTCAAAATTCAAAATAAGGTCTTCTGAGATAAGAAAAGAAATCCACTAACCTACTCTGCTTTAAAGGCGATGATCTGTGCCATGTATAGCGTTTTACGTGTGGATTATTATCTCACACCAAACGTCTGACAGAGTGAAGTCAGCCATCACCTTTTCTACACATTTTTTTTTGGCCTTTGGATTGTTTATATTGCTATCATTATCATAGGGATCGAGGACAAGGTTCCAGTCACCAGCTAAAACAAGTGCATGATTTTCATATTTCTGTAGATTGCCCTTTAAGTTTTCGTAAAAATTCAGGATTATCTTCATTAGGTCCGTAAATATTTACCAGCAGAATCTTCTTTTCGAAGGTTGTCATGGAGATAATGATATAGTTCCCGTTTGAATCCTTTTCTTTTTCATTGATTTTAAATTCAAAATTATTATTAAATAATATTGCAAACTCCCCTTGCATTTGACTTAATGGAGGAGAAAAAACCGTCTATATCCCCATTCAGACGTTACACATCTTTCAAGTTTTTCATTGAAGTGAATATCCTGAAGGCAGTGAATACAGTGTGACTTTTTTTCTAAGAAAATGAAATACGTGTCTTCTTTTCTGAAGGTCTCCTAGTTCCTGACAATTCAGGGACGATATCGTCATTGCTGCCATGTTAAGTCATAAGGCATTTTGCATAAATAATTTTCTTGTACATCACTTCATATACAAATTGAAAAAACATAATGTGGTATTTTCCATAAAAGTAATAAATTGGTCCATAATTTTTGTGTGTGAGAAACCATTTCACCTTGAAAGTAACAGCAACAACAATTATAGCAACAGAAATCCATTGCTGTTGATAAACGGTAAATGAAACTGAGTGGGCTGATAAAAAAGGAACCAATTCTTTGCAATACACCGCGATCGATACATGAAGAAACCACACGCACAAAACGCATACTGTGGGGAAAAAAGAGAGTAGAAAAAAAGAAGAAAAAAAAAACAACAACCACGAATAAACAAACACAAGAATGGAGGGAAAAACATATTCTATATAAATGACAACCGCACTGGGGAGCAGGGGGCTTTGATTACATGCTAATTAATGCACAAATCCAAACATAATACCATATGGGAAATAGGGCTATTACAGACAGGGAGGCAGATAAACAGACGAAGGGAGGGGAGGAAAAAAAATTGATTCTCTTTGTTTGCACGCATGTATTCATCTCTGTATCTGTATGTGCGCGCGCGCGCAATTGTGTGCCCATGAATACGCGCGCGCGCGCGCACGAACGCGCCCATACGCGCGCGCGCACACACATGTGCCCTTTTCACTGATAAACCAAACATGTGCTAATACAATGTGCACATCTTTCAAGTATGATGGATATGAACCACCATACAATTTCAATAACAATACCAACGACAAGAAGATAACGACCACCACCCTGAGAGGAACTAGAACAAAGAAAATGACAAAAATGGTAACAATTGCCAATTGTTGCCACCACCGACATGCCCACCAGCGACCTTCGGTATTCCATTTGAGAATATGCAGTTACACAGCACCTGCATGGGGTAAACTAGAACACACACACACACACACACACACACACACACACACACAC
>JADBJO010033010.1:12500-15053 GCA_016801955.1 Conus betulinus
GAGAATGAAGATTTAACAGCTCTGTATGTACGCCATCCGAGTATGTAGATGACAGAGGTTTTTAGTTTACAGGTGATGCAGATTTTTTTTTTTTTCCAACTGTATTGAATTTTTTATTTTGTAACTGACAGTGTGTACATTTAACTTTAAAAATTTGAGGTATCGGCTTTTTTTCTGAGTTAAAAACCTTGTCATATCTTCGAAACTATCCTGTCCTTAATGCATTGAAATGAAAGGTAAAAAACACACATGGAAATATACTATAGTGATACTTACTCACTCTCTCTCGCAATGGCCTTTTTATCACTCAACATATCCAGATTTCAAAAGATATACTTCGTACTAATCGTGATAAAAGTTTCTGATGCTGATAAAAGATCTCTATCACAAATACTTGCCCAAAATTGTGCTGAACTACTGGCCAAGCTAATATGCTACAATAAACGCATTCAAGTTTGGACAAATTTGTTGTCTCCAAATATAACAATCGACAGTTTCTTTCACACAGATGTCTCAAAAGAACACAATGTATTGTCGCCATTGATTTTCTTACATTTGCCAGGTGTGTTTACGATCATTGGTTATGTAAAAAATCTCAATAAAATCTAAACGCACTAAATATGTTAATACTCCACTCGGCAATAATAAGCTATTTACGACTCGTATGGGTTAAAAATATTCCAAGGTATACTTGACTGACTGATGATAACTGGAGTGCTCCATAAATAAACTTATTACCATTTTTATTTGTTCAGCAATTTTCCATGGTATATCAAGTAATGATAACTGGAGTGCTCCAGCTGCTATAAATGGGATTTGCGACTGTCAAAAGCTCACCACTTGGAATCCCTCTTTCCTGCATGCTCATAAAATAAAGGATATAAAGCTGAAATGGTTTCAAATGAGAAATGGACACAAACGCTTAGCAATAAATATAATTTAAAAAGAAGTTGGAGTTGTTACTCATGACAAATGTTGCCTTTGATGGCTGCATAAAAGACAGTGATGGCAATGTGTCTTGAAAGTGTACTCGGGCTGAACGGTTTTATCTAACATATTCACTAAATTAATAACACAAAAAGCACCTATGTGCAGAATATATCAGACAAAAATATCTGTTCCTCAAGGATTTAACAACTGCTGTTGACTCTATGTGCACTTCAATTGTTTTGGTAAAGCAAAATTTTGCATGTAGCAGGTTTTCTCAAGATATTGAGATTTTGATATAAGATAGAACTTATATGTGAACATGAACCACAAAAACTTCATGCAAAGTTATTGATGTATCTCACTTTCTTCCATTGTTTAATTAGCTTCTTTGTATTCGGAGGGCAATTGTTCATACTATTTTTTCCCCTCTGGGTTGTAGTATGTTAAGTTGCATGTGCAATAATACATAAACAACCATGACTTTCACGTCTCATTTTCTCCTTGTCTGTCCCCCTCTCGTGATTTTTATGTATTTTTCTTCTCATGATTAATGACATTGTTCATATGCTGCTAAGGTTCCTTTATTAATAGCTAAAAACTACAGCAAATTGAAAACCAAATGCACACCAATTTATGCATTCTTTGAGTCTATTAGTATCCGAACCCCTTCTGTCTGACAATCTTTTATTTTATCTTTGTTGTGTACATCTGTATTTATCTGTGTCCCTATCCGTGACTGCTATCTCTCCAGACCATGCGCACACCTTCTGATATAATT
Organism: Conus betulinus; assembly: GCA_016801955.1. Lineage (NCBI taxonomy): Eukaryota > Metazoa > Mollusca > Gastropoda > Neogastropoda > Conidae > Conus > Conus betulinus. Next base: position 14,209 of record JADBJO010033010.1, read on the forward strand.
GCAGCATGTTCAGCTGACCCTAATACATTATATTTTTAGTGTATACCCACCTGTAGCTATGCACAGAGACAGACGCATGTGCTAGGTACGTAATTGCTTTGATCAACATGTTGTCTAGAGAGCTTAATATGTGTGTGTGTGTGTGTGTGTGTGTGTGTGTTTGTGTGTGTCTGTGTGTGTGTGTGTGTTGTGTTGTGTGTGTGTGTGTGTGTGTGTGTGGGTGTTTGCGCGTGCGCGGGTGCGCGCCATGTGTGTGTGTGTGTGTGTGTGTGTTTGGGTGTGTGTGCATGAGTGGTGTGCGTGTATGGGCGCGCCCCGCGCGCGCGCTCGCGACGCGCTGCGCGCGTGTGTGTGTTTATGTGTGTGTGGTGTGTGTGTAATGCGAGAGAGAGTGTGAGAGAGAGAGAGAAGTTAGAGGGGGGGAAGTGGAAGGGCAGGAGAGTGTTTTGTACATGTGGAAGGTGGTAGCAGAAAAATTCGATTTTTCCTTTTTTCTTTTTTTGTTTGTCATTGCAAACAAGAATAACAACACCCACACACACACACACACACACACCCACACCACACGCACAGCAAACACAAGCATCACACACATACATATATACCCACTCCCGCGCATTCAAAGCGCGCATGGCGCGCGCGCACCCCACCACCCACACTCCACACACATATACAGACATACACACCATGCATGGATGCATCCCACACACACACACAACACCACACACACCCACATACCCACACACACGACACCACACAACACACACAACGCAACACATACCACCCACCACACACACAACACACACGTTTGTCCATTTAAATTAAGGCTTTATGACATCGGTCCC
>JADBJO010033011.1:0-10000 GCA_016801955.1 Conus betulinus
ATCAGCGTCAGGGATCCGCGCTAAACTTAAACCTGTTCGTCCTTGGGCCATATTCTATTTTTTCTACCAAGTTTCGTTAACATTGGTGTGGTAGTTCCTGCAATAATTAAACTAGCAGACAAAAACAAACAAACGGACGCGGGGTGAAAAACAGCCTTGTTGGCGGAGGTACTGAACCTAAAACACTCAGATCAACCACACAACTCAACAGAGTATCACCCCCTGTCTAGTCCCACCCACCGCCGCCACCCCCCAACCATCCAGCAAACCACCCACCGTTCTGTCCCCTCCCTCCAACCCCCTTCTTTCTCATTCCCTCCATTCCACGGACAGGTGGGCCATACCTGCAAGGTGAGTTTCCGCTGCTTCACGTGGTTGACATAGCGGTCGTTGTGCAGAATCAGGTCCTTGTTCCTGATCACCAGCTGGTGCAGAAGGTCGTGCGTGCTGGCCTCCGTCACCGACTCTGGCTGGACGCAGACAACCATGCGCATATTAAAGAAACGGGAGTGGGTGTGGGTGTGATGGAGACAGCGAGGACAGAGGATGGGGAGGGTGGGAGGGGCACACACACCAAGGGCTGGAATAACATAACTTTTAGCAATTTGTAACGAAAGGCTGATGGTAATTTTGACGTGTGGAAAACAAGTGGACACACCGAATCAGGGCACTATTTTGCACACAGCCCAGATTAATCAACAGCAGTTCTGTGCCTTGTAGGTGGTCGGCCACACACTGATAAGTTTCCCGTGGAGTCCGACACTAAGAAAACTTGGATGCGATAGCTGTGTAAGGGAGTACAATGTGTGGAGGGGAGGAAGGGGGAATGGGAGTGGGTTGGTGGGCATAAACTGATGCTGTTGAAGTGCGCAAAATTGTGGCAACGGCGAATTAAAAACAAACAAAACAAACAAACAAAACCTGGAGGCCCAGAAGAAAGTAATCGCCATTTATGGAAGGTCACTGACTTTTGCAGATGACATACCAGGAATTCATACTTCGATGCTCTGTGCAATTTTTCTTTCATCTCTCTATCTATCGATCGATCGATCAATCGATTGATCAATGCACAGATGAATATAGATAGATAGATATACACTTGATTGCAGCGCGCGCGCGCGCGCGCGCGCGCGCGTGTGTGTGTGTGGGTGTGTGTGTGTGTGTGTGTGTGTGTGTGTGTGTGTGTGTTGTGTGTGTGTGTGCTAATGTTGTTGTTGTTGTTGTTAATGCTTTTACATCAGGATACATGCCAGATGGCTTCAAGCAAACAAATCAAGCAGTCGCATGGGGCCGGAATGGGATTATTCGGTGAAATCCTCGTACCAGACACGACAGAAAGGGGCACTCCGAAGTATTAATGGGAACATGTCCGGCTTAGTGGTACAGCGACCGAGTTTGCAGCCAAGCGTTCGTACGATGTATCTAAAATGCCCCCCCCCCCCCCCCCCCCCCTCTTCTTTTACTGGTCATCTTAACGTGTTGTCGTCCTGATCGTGTCAGTATCGTGCGTGAACACCCATACCCACCTCCCTTCCCCTCCTTCCCTTCCGTCCCAGCTATCCACGAATAGCTATGCATGTGTTCCATATCACTTGAAATTAGTAAGGGCGTTTAACCCGAATGTATCTTTATTAAAAAAAAAAAAAAGAAAGAAAAAAAAAGATTTCAGAGTCTATGGAGCAAAATCGTCCTTGAGGAACCATAAACCGCAAAGAAGAAGGTGCTGGGTCTGTGTCCCGTGACAGGAGCCGAGTTCTGATTGAATTCTGACCCAGCTAACAGCGTGCGGCGGATCAACAGGTTTACACGCACTGCTTTTTGAGTACATGTTGTTTTGGTTGGTTGGTTTTGTTGCTTATCTTCACAGGCGGCGTATGAACGCTACAGGTTTATGAAAAGGCACGTGGACGGACCGACATGAAAAAGGGAAGTGAACGCCGTAGAGTCCGTGTTCCATTCTGCGTATGACGGTGTCCGCGCTCGTCGAACGGTCGTAATGGGGTCGGCGCAGTGAGTGGGTCCAGGAAGAGACGGCGCTTCCTGTATTACCATAGACGTGAAGGAAACCTCTACGTCTCTGGTATTACCTAGCCTCGAGGTCTCACATTGGGGTCTGCCGTATTGCTTCCGCTTCTGTCTGTCTGCCTGCCTGCCGGCCTGCCCCTGTTTCTCTGTCTATCCGTGTCAATCTGTCTGTCAGTCTGCTATGCCCCGTCTGTGTCTGTCTGTCTGTCCCTGTCTGTCTGCCTGTCTGCCTGCTATGTCCGACGGTGTCTGTCTGTCTCTGTTTGTCTCCGTCTGTCTGTCCCCGTCTATCTGGTCTGTCTATCCATGTCAATCTTATTGTCAGTCTGTTATGCCCGTCTGTGTCTGTCTGTCTGTCCCCTGTCTGTCTGTCTGTCTGTCTGTCTGCCCCCATCTGTCTGTCTGTCTGTCCCCGTCTGTCTGTCTGCCCCTGTCTGTCTATCCATGTCCAATCTTGTTGTCAGTCTGTTATGCCCGTCTGTGTCTGTCTGTCTGTCATTGTCTGTCTGTCTGCCCCAGTCTGTCTGTCCTTGTCTGTCCCCGTCTTTCCTTTGTCTGTCTCTCTCTGTCCCAATTTGTCTTTCTCTCTGTCCTTGTTTCTTTGTGTCCTGTCGGTCCTCGAACATCGAACGTCAGGTCACCCGCAAAGAGCAAGGCATGAAGGGTCACGGACTGGGATACTCTTTGTTTCAACGACGATCAATGAGAATGATGTAAGTGATAAGAGAGGAAACGACAGGGCCTCGACGCTAAGCTTCCTTGAAGACAACAGTAATTATTATCACGGTTTCAAAATGGCGCGACTGATGGCGGAGTACGAAGCAAAATTTAGAAAGAGTGGGGGTTAGCTGCCGCCAAGTACATTGACAAACACATCACAGGACAAGACACGATGCATTTCGACCTCTTGGGTCTTCTTCAAGCAAAAAAAAAGATCACATTTAACATTTAGGACAGTACAAACAAAGAACGAAGAGAGACTTATCTGATGTCCGTGTGGTGTGCTGTGAAGAGTGGCCGCCAGAAGGAAATGACAGACGGGATTATGGGAGAGGAAAAGGAGGGGTGGGGGGGGGGGGGGTGCGTGGAGGGAGGGGATGAGTGAGGTGATGGGGGTGTTTGGTGGTTAGTTAGTGGGGTGGTGTGGTATATGTGACGGTTGTGGTTAAGATGGATTGATAATAATGCAAAAAAATATATATATATATATACATATGTATATATATAGAAGGGATGGTAATAGTAATAATGATAGTGCTAGTAATTATAATAAATTGTTTTTTATTTGCTTTTTGCTCCAAATAGCCGGCAATAGTAAAGGGTGGGAGGTGAGGGGGGAGTAAAAAGGAACAGAGATGGGGGAGGTGGGGTACCCCACCCAAACACTACCCACATTGCCCGTCCCGTCTAATCGAAAGGGACTATCATTTAGTGATGGGGGGTGGGGGTGGTGTCCGTGGGTAGTTTCTAGCGCAGCTGGTGTAAGCGAGAGCCCACACCGAAGCGTCGCCCGGCGCACATGAGTCTATACGGTCCTTATGCAGCGGGTGGGCCCGGCGCGGGGTCGTGGCAAGCGGGTGACGCTCCAGCGGGGTGTTGGTGAGTGTGGGGCACATGGTGGGCCAGCGGGGTGTGCCAAACGGGCGTGATGGGCGCATCCTTTATCAACGGGAGTGGGTCCAGTGATGACTTGGAAGGCGGCCCAGTTGTTAGCGTTCATGTAGAACGTGTTGGACAGGGTCCGTTGGGGCAGTCGCCTGCTTATAACACACAACACCATAAATCTAACCTACCCACCCCAGTAAAATCAGACCTTCTGACCCTCCTGCTGACCATGGAGCTAAGTAGATAGCTCCCCACGCCCACTGTGACCGAGAAACGAGGGCGTCCGGCTAAGGTTAAACCCCCCGCCCGTCAGGAATAATTACATGGCACACAGCCAGAAGAACGCGATACTCGAACGAATCCACAAAAAACGGGAAAGAGCAGGTCTCAGGTCAAGACCGGATAACATACTCGCAAGTAGTGGGAGGTGGAGCTGTATGGCGAGGCGTCATTGTTCGCGGTCCGGGGGGGTGTTCGCACATGGGGAGGGGGGGTTTTGGAGCCTGTAGGGCTAAGTCTAAGCCCGCTCGGGAGCTGTCCAAGGGCGAGTGTCGGGTAGCGGCAGCGGGTAGGAGTGCAGCCCGCGTGGGGCAGGCGATGCCGCATGCGCCCTGCGAGGGAGCGCCCGCCGGGGATGCTCTTTCGGAGGGGGGTCCAAAGAGGCTACCGTGTGGGAGCATGGGGTCGAGAGGTGTACTGGGTCTGGGCTCGCGGGCTCCGTGGCCATGTTTGTCTTGGCAGGACATGGCTCCGCAGTACAAGGTAGTCTCGTGCCGGTGAATGGTAGAGGGGCCCCCAAGAGAAATGTGGGTGACAGATGACATCAGACGACAGCAACCAAGGGGCGGGGAGACAATGGGGGAAACAGGGCGCACAACTACAAAAGTCGCACCACCCTGCCCCCCACCGAACGCCGCAGTCTCTGGAAAAAGGTGGAGAGAGTCTAGATGGGTGAGGATAGTGGAAGGGGAAATTGGGGGGTTGGGTAAAGAAGGATGGGCGCCGAATACCACAGAAGCCATGATACGGGGACACTTCAATCATCAACAAAAAAAACACGGTATAGGCGGCTGATACGCCAGGGACAAAAAAGGGAGGTTGCGAACCGTGGACAGAAGGGCAGGGGGCGCGGGGCGCACGGCGCAGGGGGTGGTGGAGGGGGTGGGGGGTGTGGCGGAGACGAGGGCCGGTGTCGCCATCGCCTGACAACATGTGAGGGACCGAAAGACCATCACAAATAAAACACAAACCAGGATTCACATACAACATAGCTGAGCAGCATTCGAATGGTGATCGATATAAGGTTATAGAAACATCGATCGCGCGGGGATGAGGTTGTGGGGCGCGGTGTGTTGGGGTCCTCTGCTATGACCACTTGGGGATGTGCCCAACCACACCCCACAAAACAGAAGAAAAAAAACCCCAGCCCCAAAAGAGCACACCCGGGGTTTGTAATAAAGAGCAGCATGGAGCGTCTAACAGAGTATAGGGGCCGAGCAAAAGTACGGGAGAACCGGACAGACGAAGGAAGGCCTGGGTAAACAGAGAGGAGAAATAAGGGAGGTTGGTAAGAAAATATAAGTAAGAGTGTGGGCGGGCGCTAAAGCCCAGCTCAGTCCAGTCGTAACGCTGACACACCAATACGTAGGAAGGCGGGGGCGGGGGCGAAAACATAAGCGTAAAAAGCAAGCATCCCCCAAAAGAGTAAAGAAGAATAGGCGGGTGGGGGGCGGCAGAAAAGGTGATAAGTCAGCAAACGCCTGAGTCTCAAGAAGCAAATACGAAAGAAACACGGAAGAGGCAACCCGAAGTGCGAGCAACAGAAAACTGTGTGGGAACAGACCAGCAACGAGGTCAAGAGGCGGGAAGGGCAACTCGCGACGCTACAGCGCAAACAACAATGAACGATAGATCTCTAGTGCGGTAGGTGGGGGGTTGGAGGGGTCCAACGAAGGGAGGGGGTGGGGGTGTGGGCTGTGTGTAGAGCTGCAAGAACATGCCAGGGGAGGCCGAGCGAGGAAGACAAGCACAAACGAGAAGGGATCAAGGTTTGAGGCAAGGGGGAGACAAGGGAAACGAGGATGTTGTGGTCGGCGACCGGGCAGTAAGACAGGGGGAGTGGCACAGGGGTAAGCATGGTGGGTGGGGGACGGAGCACGCCTAGATTACGAGAGGAGGAGCGGTCAAGAAACTCACAGCCGAACAAATGAGTTGAGAACAAATCAACAAAACAATATCCAAAAAAAACAAACACATAGACAGACAACCGAGAGAGCAAAAAAGCGCAGAACAAAACATCGACACAAACAAAAAAGCGAGTTCAAGCCAGAAAGTCTCTCCGCTTCTTTGATCAGAATATCAAATAACAAAGGCACGCGCATTCAACACAACAAAAAGCAACACCACAACCACAAAAAAAAAAGAAAAAAGCACAAAGAGAACCAAGACAACACAAAATAAACGCAACTCAAGAAAAGGAATAAAAAAATATCTCGCGAACGAAGACCGGCAAGAAAAAAACAAAGTGAAGGTCAGGGACGAGAAGAGGAAAAAAATGGTCAGACAGTGAGCCTAATCTAATAGCGACAGTTAAAAGACCAGTAGGAAGTAGGGGGGTAATGCTGCTCATAAAGATCGGCTAAATGAGCTAACACCACTAGCTGATGAAAAAGACACAGACATCATTATAGACGACGACAAAAAAAAAGGGGAAGGAGAGAAGAATAATAAATGAAAAAGTATGACATTGATGTGCTCGGAATGAAGAATAAAACTAAGGGGGACAAGAGGTGTAGTGGAGGTTTGTCGGTAAGTGAGTTTAGAAGGTGGTTGGTGTTAGCGGGCTTGTCATGGTACGGTGGGGGTCAAAATGAGTAAATGAGTAACAAAAGTACTCGGAAAGTCATCTTCGAAAAGGGAATCTGGTGGATAGTGGAAAGGTCTGGGAAATGAAAATAGGTATGGTATGGTGGTGTTGGTTTGGTTGTGGGCGAACAAATTTATCAAGCTAGCTCTTACAAAAAAAATTACCCTATGACTAAGAACCTCCCCTCTGGGGAGTGTGTGGGAGAGAACCCTAATCGGGACCGTTGGCTCAAAGACAACATATACTCCAAGAGGTGAGCATAGGGGGCAGGTGGTCATACTCCTAACTCTCAATACACCACCTAAAAAGTAAGAATCTAAGGAGTAATGAAAGAAACGCAAACAAAAGAAAGGTGAAAATAGAAAAAACAAAACTATATGGAAAAACAACACAGAAAACAGGCAGGGAGACGGGTGCGGTTGTGAAAAAACAGGTGTCTACGGATTTCACTCTGTGTCGAAGTAGGAGCTTTTCGGTATGTCTTTGTGGCTAGTGCTCTCTGTGTGGAGGTGAGTATGGGGTGACAGACAACGTGTCCAACATAAGTACGGAGTAGGCGTAGAGCATGATATAGACGGAATAGAACAAGACGCCGAGCAAAAAGTGGTGCTCAGGGGTGGGCGGGAAACAAATACGGAGACGTCAGAAGTGTGAAAAAAGAGTACGTGTGATCGACTGGGACAAAGACATACAAGGTATCGGTGGGAGGTGGAAAAATAGCCAGCGGACGGGGTGTGGTGTGGTGTGGGAAGAGGCCTTTGATGCCACCGGACACGACATGGGGAAAACACCTAAAAGCAGGAGCGATTGCGTGGGCACCATATACGAGAGAGGGGAGCGGGCTTGCGCAAACGTAAAATAATACGAGAGGATACTTGGGAGAGATAGATCTCAGGATGGTGTGTCCAAGGCGCATAAAATCTGAACCGGGAAAAAACAAAGGCAAGGAGAAATGTAAGAAGGGGGAGGGCAAAAGAACAAAGGACGAGCTCGACAATAATGAAAAAGGACTCGGAAGATAAGATGAAGAAGAAAATAGAGAATAGGGATACACGAACGGGCCCTGGGTGACCCTGCATGAGGAAAAGCACGCGCCAATCAGGATCTAAGTCTGGGGGGAGGGACCCAAAACGACAGAACAGAAGATACAGAGCCAGGGGCGGCAGGAGGATTGTAAAACAAAGAAAGAGCGACGCTCAGTAGGAGCGGAACATAACAATGTGTACGGGGCAGCCAGCGACGCGCAACGAGCCTGCAGCGTAGACGCAATCGAAAAAACGCTTTAACAGTGGGAAAGCAAAACTAAGGCGAGAATGAGTAGGCAAACCCGACCACAATGACGCTGGCCAGAGAAAAAAAACGCGGACCACAGTGAGGCCGTGCCAGCAAGACTCTACCATAAAGGGCCCGCTGTAATCCGAAGCTAGCCGGGTTCGCGTCGATCCCCGCGGAGGGTGGAGATGGGTCGTCTGCCCGTAGCCAGGGGCGACCGGCCTCATGGGACGCGGGCCAGATCCAAAATCCGGACCGGGGAAAAAAACTGACGCGAGAACGGGGACGGGGGTGGCCGAATGCGCAGTAAACAAGCTCGGTAAACCAGGACGAGAGGACGAATCTTAGCGAATGAGAAAGCCAACAGTGGCAAGGAGCCGCATTGGTGTAATAAAACGTCTGGAACGCGGACCCCAGGGTCGCCGAAAGCGCGTCAAAGCATGTGGCGGGGTCGAACCCGTAAACGCGAACACAGGAACAGAACTCGACTACGGGGGCAAGACGCTAAGAACACAGAAAGAGCGTGTATACCACGCTGGAAAGCCGGCGGGCGGCAAAGCGGAGGTCGACTGGATAGGACCACAATAATACGTAGGATTGGCGATCTAGCAGAGAAGCGTGTGAGATGATGGGAACACACCAAACACACGGAAGACAACGAAGAAAGCGCACGGGAAAACAATTGGGGCAAAATGGAGCAATGAGGCGAGAGGGAAACGAAGCACAAAGTGTCTGAAAAATCTTACCGTGCCAAGCATGTACAAACAAACCAACGGCGACAACCATGGCATGCGACGGGACCGGCGTGGTCGTCGGCAGCGAAAAGGGAAAAAAAGCACAGGGAGACATTATAGAAGAACAGCTCGTCGAAGAAGGAAAAAAAAACAAAAGCGGACTCAATGAGCTTATCTGTGTGGAAGTTCCAGTGGGTATCAAAGGAAAACGGCTTGCCAAGTGAAGAAGGAAAGGGGGGGGGGAGCTGGAACAAGAGAACAAAAAACAAACAGGGGGGGAGCAGAAGGGAGTAGGGGGGTTCATTATGTGAAGAACAAACAATACAACAACAATGTGCGGGGGTAGAGTAGGGGGATCCCTAACCGCTATGTATAATGTGTGGCAGGGCGATAAACATGTAGAAGGTGAAGTAGAACACCGTGTTGGAGAAAATGAAAGGAGAATAAACTCACTAAAAACAAGTGAAGAGCTGTGAAGAATGTAAATAAGGCGACGGGCGCGACTAATAAACAAAAAAAACAAATGCGGGAATGGGTTGAGTGGTGGGGGGGGTGGGGTGTGTATTAATATGTGTTGGAGTTAGTAAAGATAGGGTAAGGAAAGAGAAGCATAGGGAGTACTAAAAGAAAGAAGTAGTGAAGGAGCGGAATTAACAACACGATATAAAAGAATCAATTAAGGCGCTGGGAGAGAAGTCGTGGGGACGAGGAGTAGCGGAGTGGTAGGGGGGTAATGTGAGAGATGGGCAACGGGCAGGATTAATGGGGGAGAAGATGCCAAGGGGGTTGGCGAAAAAGGGGAGTGGCGGGGAAGGATTGGAGTGAGGGTGACGGGGGGGGTGTGGATGGAAAAATTGTTTAGGGAGAGGGGAGAGAGGAGAAAAACGATCTCAGAGTGCGTGCTGGGCGCCATCCGCGAGGGATGATGGGAGGGGATAGGGTGGGGGGAGAGTGGGGAGTGCAACAATTAGTTGCCACGCCTGCGTCCGTGTGCTGAACTCAGAATCAATCGAAGCGAGCAACTAAGGCCGGTCGGTAGTTTAGTCGTGTGGGTTTCGCCTAGGAAGACCTAAGAGTCGAACGCGGTGTGTTTTGTCTGTACGCGTTGGTCCACGTTTTCTCTGCACTACAAATAGTGTTTTTTGAAAACGTACAACCAAGGCTGTGGATGATTTCATAAGTACAACAGTGACGATAAAAATGGTGTTGGCTTATGCTGAATTTGGGTTGAGAAAAGTAGCACTGCGTCAATGAACACGGGTAAGCAGTGCTAGCAACCCACCACACACAACAGCTGTCAGTCACCACCGAAAAAAACTGACACACACAAGAAAAACCCACAACCTCACACGAGCTAACAGCACCAATAGTGGGGGATAACGGGTGGGTGGCTGGGACGATGGGAGTAAACAATTGTAGGTGCTGGTGAAGTTCATGAAACATCAACAAAGCACTAAGAAAGAAAAGTTGACAACAAGAAAGACCAACACGAGGGCAA
>JADBJO010033012.1:0-5000 GCA_016801955.1 Conus betulinus
ACTTCAGTAAGTTCTTGGGCGATCTTTCTGAAAATTTGTAGGTATGTTCATTATGGGTAACGAATAAAGGCCGATGTTTTAGTTTACGGTTATAGCCGTTGCTAACGGCTGTAACGGCCTGTGACGGTTTTTCTTCTTCATGGAATATCTCAAAAAGTACTTGGCCGATCTATGTGAAAATTTGTAGGTATGTTCATTATGGGTCACGAATAATGCCCGATGTTTAGTTTACCGTTATAGGCGTTACTAACGGCTGTAACTTTTTTCCTTCTTCATGGAATATCTCAGAAAGTACTTGGCCGATCTTTGTGAAAATTAGCAGGTATGTTTATTATGGGTCACGAATAATGCCCAATGTTTTAGCTTACCGTTATAGCCGATACTAATGGCCGTAACGGCATGTAACGGTTTTTCTTGTTTATGGAACATCTCAGAAAGTACTTGGCCGATCTTTGTGAAAACTAGCAGGTATATTCATTATGGGTCACGGATGATGCCTGATGTTTAGGTTACCCCGTTATAGCCGTTACTAACGGCTGTGACGGCCTGTAACTGTTTTTCTTCTTAATGGAATATCTCAGAAAGTACTTGGCCGATATTTCTGAAAAAAAAATTGTAGGTGTGTTCATTATGGGTAATGAATAATGACTGATGTTCTGGTTTACCATTATACCGTTGCAAACGGCTGTAACGGCCTGGAACGGTTTTTCTTCTTCATGGAATATCTCAGAAAGTATTTGGCGATCTTTGTGAAAACTAGCAAGTATGTTCATTATGCATCACGGATGATGCCCGATATTTTAGTTTACCCCGTTATAGCCGTTACTAACGGCTGTAACGGCCTGTTTTTCTTCTTCATGGAATGTCTCAGAAAGTACTCGGCCGGTCTTAGTGAAATTTGTAGGTATGTTCATTATGGGTCACGAATAATGCCCAATGTTTAAGTTTACCGTTCTAGCCGTTACTAATGGTTATAACTGCCCATAACGGTTTTTCTTCTTTATGGAATATCTCAGAAAGTACTTGGCCGATCTTTCTGAAAATTTGCAGTCATGTACATTATGGGCGATGGATGATGCCCGACGTTTAGTTTACCGTTATAGTCGTTTACAAACGGCTGTAACGGCCTGTAACGGTTTTTCTTCATTATGGAATATCTCAGAAAGTAATTGGCCGATCTTTGTAAAAATTAGCAGGTATGCTCACTATGGGTTACGGATGATGCCCGATGTTTTAGTTTACCGTTATAGCCGTTACTAACGGCTGTAACCGCCCGTAACTGTGTTTCTTCTTTATATAATGTCTCAGAAAGCACTTTGTCCATCTTTGTGAAAATTTGTAGGTATGTTCATTATGGGTCACGGATGATACCCGATGTTTTAGTTTACCGTACGGCCGTTATTAATGGCTGTAACTGCCCATAACGGTTTTTTCTTCTTTATGGAATATCTCAGTAAGTACTTGGCCGATCTTTCTGAAAATTTGTAGGTATGTTCATTATGGGCGATGGATAATGCACAACGTTTTATTTTACCGTTATAGCCGTTACTAACGGCTTTAACGGCCCATAACGGTTTTTTTTCTTCTTCATGGAATATCTCAGAGAGTACGTGGCCAATATTTCTGAAAATTTGTAGGTATGTTCATTATGGGTCACGGATGATGCCTGATGTTTAAGTTTACCGTTATAGCCGTTACTAACGGCCCTTAATGGTTTTCTTCTTTATGGAAAATCTCAGAAAGTTCTTGGCCGATCTTTCTGAAAATTTGTAAGTATGTTCATTATAAGTCACAGGTGATGGCCGATGTTTATCAGAATAGCCATTACTAACGGTTAGACCAGCCCAAGACGGTTTTTTTCCTCTATAGGGAATATCTCGTGCGTATTCAGGATAAACTGGGAGTACGTTTATATGCTTTGCATCTTGTTTTTATTGTTGTTGTTGTTGTTGTTATACTTGCTCCTGCTGATATAGCTATTTCCCTCTTCGAGCCTCCTCCTCCTCCTCCTCCTCCTCCTCCTCCTCCTCCTCCTTCTTCTTCTTCTTCTTCTTCTTCTTCTTCTTCTCTGCTGCTGCAACATCTGCTGTTGTTGTCACATTTTAATGGCAAATAAAATCTGTTCGATATAAAATAACAAAATAGAGACCGATCGTAGTGATTTTGGACAAATCCACCCCCACCCCCCCCCCCCCCCCCCCTTCCCTTCCCTCCTTTGTTATGAAGTAGAATTATTGTTATGCAATAGAACACAAAGACTCAGTATCTCAATACCAACAGGATTGTCACAGAGAATGAATCCAGTGAAATGCGTCCTGCTTCTGAGGCAGAAATAGCTACGACACACAGGGAAGGATTATTGATGCTGGGCGAGGTGAGAGGCCAGATATCAAAGGTAATCCTGTTCCCAATCGATGCCGGGTCTGGCAAAACACACAATCCATTGACTTGCTTTGGCTTTTGGCTTTTGCAGGGTTTTGTTTTCTTTTGTTCTTTGCGAAGTGGTTTTTTTTGGTTGTTTTTTTTTTTGTTTGTTTGTTTGTTTGTTTTTACTTCATTCTTGCAGCTGCGCCGCTCAGCAATCACTTCCGTTTCCTGCATGCAAACAACTGTTTCTTTCTTTCTTTCTTTTCTTTTTTCTTTTTGCTTTCTTTCTGGTTTTGTTTGCTTTTTTTTTGTTCTTTTTTTTTTTCTTTCTTTCTTTTCTTTCTTTTTTCTTTCTTTCTTTCTTTCTTTCTTTCTTCCTTTTAAACCTAATCCACTCAACAATCACTTCCATTTCCTAAATACGAACTGCACTCGGTTTTTTTGCTGTTTGTTTGTCTTTCTTTCTTTCCCTTTTTTCCTTTCTTTTTCTCCCATCTAAAAAAAACTCTGCCAGTTTTAGAACGAATGATTTGTCCCATTCTTTCTTTTTTCTTTTCCTCCCTTTTGCTGCCTTACAACAATACAATACTCCACACAATTGTACTTTCAGCTGACTTACAGTCCTAATATGACCTTCGAGGTCGGCGGGGCTACACACACTGCGACGTGGTTGGACCTCTAGATATTTTCTTTCTTTCTTTGTTTATTTGTTTGTTTTGTTTTGTTTGTTTGTTTGTTTGTTGTACTCCCAGTTCTTATGGAATAGGGAGTACTTTACAATGGAAACGAGGAATGTTGTCTGTGTGTCTGTGAACAAGAACAAGAACAATTCTTCATTGCCGTCACCTTTGAAAGATATTTGGCACAAAACAACACAACAACAACAACAACAACAAAGAAAAAAGTGCTTCGATTATCAATTTTTCCTGGCTTTGAATGCCTCAAAAACACAGCTGGCTAATATTCTTTGGTGTTCCCCGGAGTTTGATAGAGTACTTGGTTTGAAGTCGTTGGCACAAAATATTCTTTTTTCCTGGGTCATCTGTTAGATCTTGTATATGTTCTACTTGTATCTTTGGTTTTGTTCTTAAGTCATTAAGTATTCTACAATTATCTAAAAAAAATGAAATTCGTCTTCTGTTTCATTACATTTGATTTCGTGGAGTGTCTGTCTGTCTGTCTGTCTGTCCGTCCGTCCGTCCGTGGTCAAAATGTGTTCCACTCACTCCAGACAAAACTTCTGGGCCGATCTTTCTGAAAAATTTGTAGGCATGTTTATTATAGGTCACGGGTGAAGCCCGATTTTTTTTTTTTTTTTTTTTTTTTTTTAACCGCCGTTACGGGAGTAAATTTGTACGGCCCATTACGGTTTTTCTTCTTTATGGAATATCTCAGAAAATACTTTGTCGATCTATCTGAAAAATTGTAGGCATGTTCATTATGGGTCGCAGATAATGCCCAATGTGTTATTTTACTGTTATAGATGTTACTGACGATTATAACGGCCCATAACGTTTTTTTTTATGGAATATCTCAGAAAGTACTTGGCCGATCTTTCTGAAAATTTGTAGGTATGTTTATTATGGGTCATGGATGATGCCCGATGTTTTCTTTTTACCCACATAGCCGTTACTAACGGCTATAACGGCCATGACGGTTTTTTTTTTTTGATGGAATATCTCAGAAAGTACTTGGCCGATCTTTCTGAAAATGTGCAGGTATGTTCATTATGGGTACGGATGATGTCCGATGTGTTATTTTACCGTTATAGCCGTTACTAACGTTATAGCTGTTACTAACGGCTGTAACGACCAGTAACAGTTTCTTCTTTTGGAAAATCTCATAAAGTACTTGGCCGCTCTTTCTGAAAATTTGTAGGTATGTTCATTATGGGTCACAGATGATGGCCGATGTTTACCAGAATAGCCGTTCCTAACGGCTATAATGGCCCAAAACGGTTTTTCCTCTTTATGGAATATCTCATGCGTATTGAAGATAAACTGGGAGTATATTTATATGCTTTGCGTCTTGTTTTTTGTTTCGGGTGGGTTTTTTTGTGGCTATATATCCGAATTTATTCTCTTGTGTCATTTGGATGCCGTCTTGTTTATGCACTTGCGGCACATCTCTACTAGTTTCAGTTTCATTGTCATCAAGGAGGTGTCACTGCATGCAGACTAGTCCAGACATGCTACACCCCACCTGCTACACATGCAAACAGATTTGGAAAGAGGGTCTCGTG
Source organism: Conus betulinus (assembly GCA_016801955.1). Lineage (NCBI taxonomy): Eukaryota > Metazoa > Mollusca > Gastropoda > Neogastropoda > Conidae > Conus > Conus betulinus. The sequence continues at coordinate 4,610 of JADBJO010033012.1, forward strand.
GATAACGCTTTGCAGATGCCAGACACATGCATTAAGCCAATCTGAAAGTCTGTGTCAGTCTTGATTATCTATGTGTGTGAGTGGAGATTTTCCGGTAAATGTTTTAAGTATGTTTTGTGTGCGTGCGTGCATGCGTGCGTGCGTGCGCCCCGCGCGCGCGCGCGCGCGCGTGTGTGTGTGTGTGTGCGTGTGCGTGTGTGTGTGTGTGTGTGCGTGTGTGCGTGTGTGTGTGTGTGTGCGCGCGTGTGTTTTCCATGATGATGTTCTTTTGTGTGCTCTGTGAACTACTTCTGTGGAATGCAAAAGCTCTTTGTGTTTTACAATACACAACAGAAAATGATCGTGGTCGTCGTCGTCGTCGCCGCCGCAGCCGCAGCCGCCGCTGTCGTCG
>JADBJO010033012.1:7500-15052 GCA_016801955.1 Conus betulinus
CAACTGACTAACGGTCCTAACGTGGCCTTCAAAGTCGGCTGGGCTAAAAACATCGTGACGTGATGATTAGTCATCAAAGCTCAGAGTGCCGGGCATACAACCTGATAAGCCAGATAGCCGGGCATATAACCCGACAAGCCAGATAGCCGGGCATATAACCTTATAAGCCAGATAGCTTGGCATATAACTTGATAAACCAGATAGCCGGGCATATAACTTGATAAGCCAGATAGCCGGGCATACAACCTGATAAGCCAGATAGCCGGGCATGTAACCTGATAAGCCAGATAGCCGGGCATATAACCTGATAAGCCAGATAGCCGGGCATATAACCTGATAAGCCAGAGAGCCGGGCATATAACCTGATAAGCCAGATAGCCAGGGAAGAAAATCATGAAAAACGATTAGGGTAGAGGGCATCACAGACAAGGCTTACCAGAGACCGGACCCACGCGTTAACCCAAACCTAAATTCTGTGTGCCTTGATCATTGGTGTGTAGTTGTATGTGTGTAGTTGTGTGTGTGCATGCGTGCGCGCGCGCGCGCGCGTGTGTGTGTGTGTGCGTGTGTGTGTGTGTGTGTGTGTGTGTAAAACACTTTTTAACTGTCGCGAGAATCCTTAAGGATCTATAAACTTGAGGCAATAATCAGTGTACAAATCGTATTTAATGTTTTAGACCGCAGTTGATATCTGTCTTGTAGAGAGCCATTATTTCCTTTCCATATTCATGTCATCATGAGCCTATTTTGCATTGTAGGTTGTCATTGCTAAGCTTTTCACTGGAACATGCTTTAATTAATTAAACGAGATTTGATCTGATGTTTCTGTTGACAGCCGTTGTGTAAATTTAATCTGTTGATAGAGGCACAGCCAGAAGGAGTAGCCTTGCTGCATCGTCTATAAAGAGAATCCAGCCTTCTTTGTGGACATCACTCCTCCCGTCCCATCGGCTGAACAGTAAGCAATACGTGACATTCTGTGTTCGCTGAAGAAAAGTTTTAAGCGCAGTACTGTTGACATTGTGCTTTAATTGAGATCACAGGAAAAAGGTTCTTTTAAGATTCTCTTGCATATATTATTGAGATAAGACTGCCATTTCAGTTCTTCGTCTATCGTTACCCCTAAACACACGATGTTCACCTACTTGTTCGACAGACGTACCATTCCCACCGCATGTCGTGGACAACGCTCGCTTTGCGGGAGCCAGATTGAACCAGCCAGCTTCTTGATATCCTCTGTAGCCCACACCTTGAGGATCCATCTAACGTAGCCCACACCTTGAGGATCCCTCCAACGTAGCCCACACCATGAGGATCCATCTAACGTAGCCCACACCTTGAGGATCCATCTAACGTAGCCCACACCTTGAGGATCCATCTAACGTAGCCCACACCTTGAGGATCCATCTAACGTAGCCCACACCTTGAGGATCCTCTAACGTAGCCCACACCTTGAGGATCCCTCCAACGTAGCCCACACCTTGAGGATCCATCTAACGTAGCCCACACCTTGAGGATCCCTCCAACATAGCCCACACCTTGAGGATCCATCTAACGTAGCCCACACCTTGACGATCCCTCCAACATAGCCCACACCTTGAGGATCCATCTAACTCAGAATTCAAACAGACCAAACCGTAGCCCACACCTTGAGGATCCATCTAACTCAGAATTCAATCACACCAAACCGAATCAGCAAGAACAGGCAGCTGCTATGACCAAACGCCCGTACAGATTCAATATGATTCTCAGTCCGTTGCATGAAAATTGGGAAACCCGACGCATGTGTTTAAATGCGATGAAATCATCAAACCTTCGTGTACAAACTCTGGTAAACATCATGTTTGTGACCTGTGCGTATTTATCCACACGGGGCACTGAAAAGGCGATCCGTGTTCATCCATCAACGTCATCATCATACCGGTGTGATCATCTGTTCCTCATATTTGTATCGTTAAGTGTTTTGTGTCCGAATTAGTCATAAGCGAGCAAACCAACAAGCAAGCGCACGTGCGTGTGTGTGTGTGTGTGTGTGTGTGTGTGTGTGTGTGTGTGTGTGTGTGTGTGTGTGTGTGTGTGTGCGCGCGCGTGCGCGTGCGTGCGTGCGTGCGTGCGTATGTGTGTGTATGTATGTATGTGTGTGTGTGTGTGTGTGTGTGTGTGTGTGTGCGTGCGTGCGTGCATCGTGCGTGCGTGCGTGTGTGCGTGTGCGCCTGTGTGTGTGTATGTATGTATGTGTGTGTGTGTGTGTGTGTGTGCGTGTGTGTGTGTGTGTGTGTGTGTGTGTGTGTGTGTGTGTGTGTGTGTGTGTGTGTGAGAGAGAGAGAGAGAGAGAGAGAGAGCTGTTAGAAGTAAGATTATGACAGAAAGATTGAAACGGACTGCCGTGTTCATGAAACAAAGCCAAAACAAAGATAAACAGACACAAGGCAAAGCAACGTTTTTTTGGGTTGTTGTTGTTTTTCACCACACAATACGAAAGAAGACAAGTGCATTTTCGACAAACTTCTTTTCTTCCCGACGTTGATGCGATTGATCGAACGATTGGTCTGAATGTGTAAGTGAATAGTAAGTGGTGGTGGTGGTGTTCTTGTTGTTCTTGGGTGGTTTTTTTGTTGTTGTTGTTGTTGTTTTTCATTTTATGTGTTATGGCAGTGGTAGCAGACGTTACTTTACGCAGCTGTGTTCCGATTGGCCAGAATAAAGCATTTATTCCGATTGGCTAAATATTTTATAAATGACCGAGGCTTCCTTAATAGACAACGCATCATCCACATCAGTATGTCCGTCCGTTTTTTCATTTCTTTCTTCTTCTTTTTTTTTCATAAGCGTTTCTTTATTGAACAGATATATATATATATACACACACACACACACACACACACACACACACACACACACACATATATATATATATACACACAAACTATTGAATTGAAGCAACAAGCAATCGCTTCAGATGTGCTAAGTGACGGAAAAGTGTATAACAATCGACACATCGACGGATTACATCATCCACATTGATACGTAAAAGAGAAAGAAAAAAAAAAAACGCTCAAATATTGTAAGGGAAAGATTGTAGACAATCGTAAAATCAAACTGAAATGAAAGGACAGAAGATAGAACGGATCGAAAGAATCTAACAGCGATGCAATCACGTAATCTACACAAGCATCATGATTCCCCATGCATCAGACGTACACAACTTTGCACACAGAGAGAGAGAGAGAGAGAGAGAGAGAGAGAGAGAGAGAGAGAGAGAGAGAGAGAGAGAGAGGCGGTCTTTGCTGCCTTCAGGAATGACGCAAGTTGTAAAAAAGCGTACGGTATGGGGCCTGACTGTACCAGATATCAACACATTTATTACTGCGCTAGAAGTCGATTGATCAGAAAGTTTAAAGCAATGAAATAAAAATTGGGGGGTGGGGGTGGGATGGGGGGGGGGGGGGGGTGATCGTAATAGAATTTTTCTTTTTTTTTACAGCTGGAATTTTTTTTTTTAATTAAAAAAGCCCCAAGCTACGCTTTACAACAAAGAAAAAAAAAAAAAAAAAAAAAAAAAAACGTCTTTCGAAAACACTTTTTATTTGCTGACATACAGTAAATTCTGCAGTGTTGTAAACCCGACCACCGAAACAGAACTGCTTTCAGAACCAGTGTTTTATCAAGAAACATGAGCAATTGGAGGCGGTACCAGTAAGTGTGATGAACGGACCCACAGGGTGTGTTTTATTGCACTGAACATTTCCTTGACACCAATGGATCATCCCGTACACTTCATGAATTCAACAGAAACTGTGGAATGAAGACACACTTTCTGGCTTTTAAATGGTTGCAAAATCTCCATCATGAAATGTGTACAGCAAACAAAACTAACTAACTGCAATATGATACTCCGGGGGCATTGAAAATCAGGCATCCCGTATTCATTTAAAAAAAAGAAAAAAAAAAGAAGAAAAAACGTTGTCTGAATATGAGAGTGGATGCGTTGTGCTGCCGTTGTCTGATACTGCGGGGTGGGGGTGGGGGGTGGGGGGGGTGAGGGGAGCATTGAAAATAGTACATTGTATATAAAAAAAAAAATACGGTTGTCTGTCATAGGAGTGGAGATGCGTTGTGCTGCAGTTATGCCCCCTGACAAGTCAGGACCAGCACATCCGTCTTCGGCTTGTGTTGATATCAGAGTGAACGCTCTCCTTGACTGGTTGCTGTTACTGGGCTGACGAGTGCGGTCTACCCGGTGATTTGCCCATTGCTGGAGATGGTTTGTTCACCGGGGTGTCCTTCCCCAGGGCAGAGGCTTACAGCGCGGCTCTTGATGGCATGGTGCTCCTGTCAGAGGACCTATGGGGAATTTCAATGAAGCGAGTCCCTGGGACTTGGACAAACACAGAGTGACAGCTTTGAAAACGCCATGCAGGAATCCCAGTTTATTGTCAGACTCGGGACCGTCTGCCCACTTGGCATCAACATTTAAAAAAAAAAAAAAAAAAAAAAAAAAAAAAACCAGCATGTGCCTATTTCACTGTCACAGCACTGGCCCGCAGTATACTGAATATATTAACGATAATAATGATAACAACAACAAACAACGATGATGATGATCATGATCGCGATAATGATGATCGTATGTGATGATGATGATGATGATGATGATGGTGGTGGTGGTGGTGGTGGTGGTGGTGGTGGTGGTATTGAGGATGAGGAGGAGGAGGAGGAAAGGAGGAGGTGGAGGAGGAAAAAGGAGGGGGAGAAGAACAACAACAACAAGAACAAGATACAAAATGGGGGAAAATTACTAGTTAGATAGAATGTTAGAAATATACCAATAGTTTTGATAGTAAATATATCCATGAAAATGATGATAATGATAATAATGAGATGAACAGAAAGGTAAAAGACAGATAAAATCTCAGAAAAACACAGCTACCCAGACATCTAAAAACACAACTACATAGACACTTAAAAAACAACTACATAGACACTTAAAAACACAACTACATAGACACTTTTAGACATTTAATTTAAAAACACAACTACATAGACATTTAGAAAATAGAAATGGATTAAAGTTCATCATATACAGTAAGAATGATGTAAGTGTTGATGTTGATGTTAATGATAATAACAATGATAATAATAATGACCGATGACAATGAGAAAATTGATAATAATATGATGATATTCATCATCATCATCATTATCATCATTTCATATTTCAGTAGTAGTAGTAGTAGTAGTAGTAGTAGTAGTAGCAGTAGTAGCAGTAGTAGTAGTAGTATTGTTATTATTATCATTACTAAGATTATTATTATCATCATCATCATGTTGTTGTTGTTGTTATTATTATTATTATCAATATTATTGTCATTATTTTTATGATCTCAGAATATGACAAGAGAGTCCATCTTACACTAAAAATCACCACAGGAACGACAACACACTAAGTCTAACACACACAGAGAGAGAGGGAGAGAGAGAGAGGGGGGGGAGAGAGAGGGAGGGAGAGGGAGAGAGAGAGAGAGAGGGAGGGAGAGAGAGAGGAGAGGGAGGGAGAGAGAGAAAGAGACAGAGACAGAGAGAATCGTGTTTTGGCACCAGGGTGATTTGAACTCTCAACCCCCGACTTCAAACTCAGTGCTTTACCCGACTCAGCCAACCAGGTACCCGACACTGGAAAGGTCAAAGGCATAAATAGTTATCCGTTTGAATAAATCATGAAAACGATCCAACCAGGTCCGACAAAATTCATTCGTTTGAATATCCACTGAAAGCAACCAAACAAGCTGGTCTATCCCAAGCTTAAAAAAAGTCTAGGATCTAAAGATTATTCATTTTAATATCCATCGAAAACTATGCAACCAGGCGCCCCATACTAAGAAAGACAAGAGTCTACATGCTATCCACTGTAATATCAGTGAAAGCGATCCCATTAAATACCTGAAACTGAAAAAGTCAGTAGATCTATGTATTATCCATTTCAGCATCTAATTAAAGTCCATCCAACTAGGTGTCCAAAACTGAAAAAGTCGAAGTCTACATGTCATCTTTTTAAAATATTAAATGAAAACGATGCCGGTAACCTAAACTGAAGATAAAAAGGATCCATGTTAATATCCAATGATAACGATTCAACTAGATACCTCAAACTGAATATTAGCAATTTTAATATCCGATGAAAACGATCCAACTAGATACCCCCAGCTGAGTATCATCCATCTGAATATCCAATTTAAAAAAAAAAAATCCAACTAGATACCCCAAACTGAATATTGAATGCCCAGTGAAAACGATCCAGCCACGCCTTCTAAACTGAAAAAAAAAAAGAAAAATTATTGATAAAACTCCAAAAACAAAAACAAAAAAAAACAAAAACGAAGACAAATGAGGCACAAGACAAAACTCGACGCGTTTCGACCTCTTAGGCCTTCTTCAGGCAAGGGACACAACACTCGGGTCAACGAAAGTGAACGAGCAATCACTTATCTTCATCCAGTTTGGCGCAAGATTACCTCCCGCGCAGTCGCCTCACTTTGCAACTAAAAAAAAAAAAAAAAAAAAATCAGAGTCTGTACGTTATCCATTTGAATATTCGATGAAAACGATCTAGTTCTACACCCAAAATCGAAAATGTGGAAGATTTCTAGATCTCATCTATTTTGATTAGCTTATCCAGCGAAAAGCAACCAACCAGGTTCCCAAAAACTGAATGAGTCAAAGAGACTGCATGTTATCCAGTCTGATATCTAGTGAAAAACGATAGCAGTAACCAGATGTCCAGGACTTTAAATGAAAAACAGAGGGGGGGGGGGGGGGGGGGGGGGGGTGTAATCGAAGGATCAACATACTATTCATTTCTTTATCGAATTAAAACGATCCAATCTGGTAATCGCAGTTCAGACATCAAGGGGTCTAGATATTACCCAATTTAATGTCCAGTGAAAAGAGTCCAATCAAGTGCCCAACATTTAGCCTCCCCTCTCCCCCCCCCCCCCCCCCCCTTCCCCCGGCTTCTTTCTTCCCAGTGTCAAACACTCACGCTCACACTCACACACACACTCTCCCTCTCTCTCTCTCTCTCTCTCTCCTCTCTCTCTCTCTCTCTCTCTCACACACACACACACACACACACACACGCACGCACGCACGCACGCACGCACGCACGCACGCATGCACGCACACACACACACACACACACACACACACACACACACACACACGCACACACACACACACAAATGTGGATTTTCTATTTCTGTGTTATAACTGTAGATAAAATAATTCTTTTGACTCGTGTTCAGCTGTTTTCCCGGCCCTGATTTTTTTTCTTTTTTTCGTCTAATATCTCGTAATGTGAAAGACGTAAAACAAAAGCAACAACAACAACAACAACAACAACAACACACACACACACACACACACACACACACACACACACACACACACACACACACACACATCACGTATATGTTCGCTTGCTCACGCGTCTGTGGAACAATAGGAAGGCACTGAAAAATGAAATCAGGTGGAGGCGAAAGCTGTATAGTCCCAT
>JADBJO010033013.1:0-15052 GCA_016801955.1 Conus betulinus
TTGTTGAGCGTCCAAACATGATAACTACAAACGCATGAAACTGTTCCAAAGTGTAGAGAGTAGCGAGTTGCAAAAGTAATGAACCCGTAGACTTATCTTACACTAACTTTTCCTCTGAGTAGGTGTACCGCCTGGCAGCGCACTGCTTTGCATGAATTATTCAACGACGCAAAAGCTGAAATGCGGGATGGACCGATCTTCATTGTGTTTAAGCCTGTTGAGATAACAGAAAAAGTAACGTGGTGACACAGTTGATCCAGTTACTCAACATGTTCGAGCCGAATGGAAAACAAACAGCTGTCTGATATGTGGACACCGGGGATGAGACATGGGGTTATCTTTTAGGGATCCCTGCAAACGCCGCAACACGTCATGCCTTGACCCGGATGCCGAGGGTATACTGTTTGCAGTCAACGGATTCCCAGTCGTTTCTGTGTGCTCAAACCACACAGAAACATGTACGTGTGGAGAAAAACACTAGGTGTAGGACTGTAGGTACCTTGTTAATCCGCTGTCCGAGGGCAAGGGAAGTATTTCAAACGTTTGCGTTTTTATACGTGATGACACCACCCCATCGTGTATCACAGTATGTTGAATGACTGTTCTTCCCTTTGTTCAGACCCCAGGGGATATTCAATCTTGATGATTTTCGGTTAATGGCCATTATTTTTTTAAATGGACAGGCATTACTGGACAAAGTGTTTCTTTTTGCACTAGCACACTTCTCAGACTCTTACCTACTTACTTAACTTAACTTAACACACCCACCAACAACCACTACAGCACAAGCAAAAAATAACACAGACACACATCTCCTCTCCTCTCTCACCCCTCTGCTCTCTCTCTCTACACACACACACAACACAAACACCCACACACATCCACCTGCTTCAAATCATGCTTAGCATGGTCTCAAAACTTAGAGAATGTGGTGTAGCGTATATGGACTAGTCTGCACGCAGTGACGCCTCCTTGATGAAACTGAAACTCTTCCATAAGTAGGGGGGGGGGGGGGAGTGGGGGAGGGGGCTTTTCACTGAAGACATCCATATCTTTGCAAAATTACAAACTGATACTCAATCAACCCCCCCCCCCTCCCCCCCCCCCCCCCCCCCCCCCCCCCCCCCCCCCCTTTCTTCATTTTAATCCTAGTTTTGTTTTCCATCCTTTCATACCAACGGCAGAAGTGTGGAATGGGGGAAGCGACAGGGAGTTCTTAGAGGTCTAATCATACTGAGTTTTAAAATAATGATGCTGATGATAATTAACAATACTTATACGAATAATGGAGGGAGTGGCAGTGAGTGTCTATGGACTGGCACAATCAGATTGCTTTGAAAATTGTTACTGTATTTGAAAGTTGATTCTCCTCATTTTCTTTCATATGGGCCCAAGGTACAAACCAGGTGGTTCAAGCAGACAGATTGAAATCAAAGGAATGGGATTATTTGGGCGCTTGGAGCTGGTACAAAGACAGGGTCACGGATGAGTGCAAAGGCCTGAAATGTGCCCTCAACTAAGGGGAATGTGATGCATTTGAAGATTGTCATTTTATCAGCGAAAACCTCCCAAAACAATGGAAATAATTGATCTTTTGACCAATTATCAGCTTAGTATTAAATGCTGGCTAAAATTTATGGTGGGCCTCAAAATGCTCACATGGATTTTTGTAGTGTTTAACTTTAAGTGCAAATCCTAATTGTGGCATGTGGCCTGTACATGAATTTTGAAATATTCAAAATTTCATTGTAACTAGCATTAGACCCTCTCTGTTATCAGGTTTGAACAGAACCCACCACATAATGAGGCTAAATCAAATGACGAGACCTTGTTAGTTTTTTTTTCTTCGTCGTTTTTTTTTTCTTCTTTTTAAATTCACATGCTTTGTTCCACTTTTCACCATTAGTCTTATTACTATTTTTTTTTTTGTTGTTATATAAATTTGTTTTGTTTTATTAAAAAGAATATGCGAGTCTTTCTTGATTTCTTTGTATTTCTTTTTTTATCGCTTTTTTTTAAGACAGTTTGGTATTTTAGGAGCTAATATTTATCCAGCATGTACAGCAAACACACTAAGTCTATGCAACGTGGAGAGAGGAATGGCGTGCGTGCGTGCGTGTGTGCGTGTGCGTGTGTGTTCCCTCTTCCCAGTCTTTTCTTATTCGCTTGTCTTTCCCTCCCACTCCTCCCTCGGCACATACAGTGTTCTCACTCACACATAGTGACATACACACACACTTCTCTTTTTCTTGAAAACTGTATAATCTTGTGGACTCTCCAGCACCCAGCAGAGGTGAGTGGTATAAACAACAGTAAGCTGTTGGGACAGGGTGAAATGGTGTGGGGTGTATGGGTGGAAGAGGGATGCTGAATTCTGTTACACATGTTGCTCTATAGATGGGTTCATAATAACAGATAGTCTCTTAAACTGACAATTTATGTACGATTTTTTTGTTGTACAGATAATCAAAAACTTACAAAGTAGTCTTCATTTAAGTCAGGTTATGTCTAATCAGTGTGTGTGTGTGTGTGTGTGTGTGTGTGTGTGTGTGTGTGTGTGTGTGTATGTGTGTGTGTGTGTGTGTGTGTGTGTGTATGTGTGTATGTGTGTGTGTGTGTGTGTGTGTGTGTGTGAGTGTGTGTGTGTGAGAGAGAGAGAGAGAGAGAGAGAGAGAGAGAGAGACAGAGACAGAGACAGACAGACAGACAGACAGACAGAGTTTATGTGTGCATGTGCTGACTGCCTCTCTGTCTCTCCCTCCTCCTCTCACATCCCAGAGCACCCTACCACCCACCCCTCACCCAGTCCCTCTCCCCCTTCCTCCTCCCACTGCACACACACATACACTGACTGACTGTCAGTAGGCGGGAAGGTGGTGGAGGCCTATCTTTTGCATGGACAAGGGTGGGCAGAGAGGGGGGGGGGGGGGGGGGGCAGTGGGCAGCGAAGGCTCTTCTCTTCAAACCCTGGAAATAAGAAGGGGAAGGGAGGGAATAATTCTCATCGTTATTTTTTGCTTAAAGCTGGGAAGGGGGGGGAGGGGGTGGGAAGGACGGTGATGATTCTCGCTTTCCAAATTCTTGAAGAACTCGGAGACCGGAGTTGGGGAGGTGGTCCACTATCATCTCGCAAATTCGAAGCAAGGCGGAGGGCAGGGGATACAGTAAGGAGTGGGAGGGAAAGGGGGAGAGTGAAGGGGGGGAGGGAGGAGGGGAGAGGGAGAGGGGGAGGGGAGGGGGAGGGGGGAGCAGGGAGGGGAGGGGGGGGGGCTTCATTTGTCAAACTTGTACAAAAGTTTGAGGAGGAGGGAGGGGAGGTATAGAGGGTCTTCAGCTCTATATTCTTATAAAGCGGGAGGGGAGGGTGATACCACACCATACCACGATGCCCATATTTTTCATCCAGACAAGCAAAATGGCGCCACCTAAGCCCTTATAATTCCTTTAACACGTCTCAGCAAAACGCAGTTTAGGAAGACGCAAACAATTTTGCCGACGAGCATTTTAAAAACAACAACAACAGCAACAACAAAACTTTCCTGTTATGCCTCCTTACGCGTCCTTTTTAAAAATATTTCCTTTAGTTGACTATTCAAGGGGAGGGGGAGGGGGGTAGGTGGTGGGGAGAGTTAGTCTGGACTCTCCTGTAAAGAGGGGCGAAGGGGGAGGTGCCCTTTCGGTTTCGTTTCCACTGTGTACTACGCCGACGGTTCAGCAGACTAAAGGCCACGGAGCCGGCGGAATAAATGGTTCTGCGTTCAGAATGGGTTATGATGGTTCCCTTATGCCCCCCCCCCCCCCCCCCCCCCCCCCCCCCCCCCCCCCCCCCCCCTTTTTTTTTTTCTCTCCTTTTGTTCGTTTTTAAATCTTTGATCTTTGCCAAGTCATGAATACAATGACACAGGCGTTGTTAGCCTGCACTTGTGAAAAAAATAATTATTGTTCAATATGTTATTGCTAGGTCAATCAGAGGGAGATTGTTTCCCCCCACATTGTTCAATATGTTATTGCTTGCTCAATCAGTGGGAGACTGCATTTCTTAGGAGACCCAAGTCAAGGCTGTTACGTTCAGTTCTTAGCTGCTGTCAGCATTTGCTTGGGCTAGTCAACAGTAAAACTGATCACTGACTGTCGACATCTATTGATCTCCCTTTAAAAGAAGCTCCGTGGTGTCTTCCACTCACAATGAAACATATTCTTTTGGAGTGTTGGGACTTGCGTGATGTGAGACACAAACATTTTACAGCAGCAGATTCCATGAAAAAACCTTGTTCAGAGATGTTCCACCTGGTGCGATTTTTGATTTTTGAAGGAGATCAACATTTTTCATTGGATCTGAGATCTCATAGTGGAAAGATTCTTAACAAAATTTTGGATGTGTTTTTAGAAGATGTATTTTAAATAGTTGTGAGAATGAATGACTTGTGAGTTGATTTTAATGTGGTGACAACCCTGTACGGCCCTTTGCGGTCGACTGGGCTATAAGCAACATTACCATACCTAACAGACTGGTAAAGTCTTTTCTAGGTTCAGGGACAAGAATGACAAGTGCTTCTGCCATGAGGGTGGAAAGAACCCTGTGGTCTAAATGTATTTTTACAGGGTCTGGAGACAGCTCTGTGCGAGATGTTTCACAAGTTGGTCATCAATGTCAGCAAGGCCAGGACCAGAACTGCTAAGGTTTGCAGATCCTATTTCAGTTCATTACTTGAAAATGTCAGATTGTAGATTTCTGGATCGTCTAAGGAAAAGCTACAGGGAGATCTTTCTTTCAGTTGTTAGTTTATCAAGAAAAACAAGATGATGCAGTTGTGAAGAATCTTTTTTGTTCACTAGTGGAGGCCAACAGAACAGCTTGTTTGTCAGTCATTGGAGTCTGCAAGTTTTAGGTGCTGAATGGATGGGTTGGTGCTTTTTCCCTGTGATTCTCTTGGTAAGTTTCTGTACTTTTTCCTTCGGTGTTCCTGCAAGAAGGTCCCCATTACCTTTTGAGTAACCGAGGCGTTCAGGAGGTGTTCAGATTTACTGCAGCTTTCTTTAGTGTTGCATTTCAGGACACAGAGAAAAAGGTCACTTCCATGAAAATAAAATCATCATGAGACAGCACTCAAAGTCCAAGGTCAGTGAGGGATCACATACATATTGACAAATCTAAGCACGAAAATGTACCTTTGGAAGGATGGAGTTATGTTGGAGGCCCATCATTAAGACAACATAGATCCACCTCTGAAAAGACATCTTCAAAGAGTCTTATGGATAAAGTATTCTTGCTACCCAAAAGGGGACTGTGCCCGTTAAAATCTCCCACCAACAAAATAGGTTGTGGAAGTTTCTCAATCATGCAACCAGATCTTGTTGACTGACAGATACAAATGGTGATATGTCAACTGACAAATACAAATGGTGATAAGTGTAAAAAACACACTATTATCACTCTATACAAAATGATTCTGGCAGCCAAAGATTGAACATACGAATTTACGTCAATGGGGCTGAATAAAAGACATATGGATGAGTAAGAAGACTCCTCCTGTTCCTCCATGTGCAGCAGGTGGTGCTGGCTTCAAGAAACCATTGAAGCCAGACAGGGTAAAAGATGACTGACTTGTGAATCAGTGTAGCCTGGAGAGTTGTCACCACAGGCTTCAGCTGCTGACATAGCAGCTGCAGCTCCTCAAAATATGAATCCATTTTGAATCAGAAGTATCAGGAATTATCCATTCTGATATGACAGCAATAAAACTCCACATCCTCATCCGAAATATGCAATACTGAAAAAGAACCTGAAACAACCACCCACTGCCTTTTTCATAGGATCTACAGTCCCACTGGCTGACCGGGTGGCAGGCTGAGGCCACTGGGAGACGGTGGAGACTAGTGGGGCCATCTCCACCATCTTGAGTTTTCTTCTGGCCTGTGATTTGAGCTTAAGGAGTCGAAGGGAAGGAAACGTTTCCCAGAATGCCCAGCAGCAGAGGGTCTAAACTGCTGACCACTCTGGAAGGAGGCAGTTTTAACGCCTCCACTATGTGCAGGCGGACTAGTTGTAATGGTGGATTAAACACCTTCACCCAAGGCTATCGCTTCATTATGTGGAGACTTTGATCATGGAGGACTGGTCTGTCTTACATCAGGCAGATATTCTGAGACCACCTTGATAGCAGCAGAGTATGACATATTGAAAACATTCTGATTACCAACAACCACTTTTTCTTGCTTCTTAAATTGTTTGGTCATCCGTGGGAGTTAGCATCTCTTCGGAGATCCTAGTAAAGGCTGTTCTACACAATTCTTAGCTGCTGACAATGCTTGGGTTATCAAACAGCAAAGCTGACCACTCGGACAGTTAGATATCTTTTGACCTCTCTTACACCCTTATGAATATATACGATCGTTTGATGACCTTGAGGCTCCCCCTCTCACAAGGACAAAAGTTTGCCACCGTTGTTGGCATGTATGCACCCACCATGACCAACCCAAAAATGAGGTCAAGGACAAGGTTTATGAAGACTTGAATGATGTCATCACCACTGTTCCCAGCGCAGATACGCTCATCATTCTTGGTGACTTTAATGTGAGAGTTGGCAGCGACAGCAGCACCTGGGAAGGTGTGATTGGAAAGCATGGGGTTGGCAACTGCAATAGCAACGGTCTGCTTCTTCTTCAGACATGTGTCGAACATGACCTGATAATGAACACCATCTTCTGCCTCCCTACTTGCAACAGGACATCATGGATGCACTCACGATCCAAACACTGGCATCTTATTGACTATGTCATCGTGAGGAAGATGGATAGGCGGGATGTGAGAGTCATGAAGGCCATGTGCGGCGCAGAGTGCTGGACAGATCACCGTCTCCAAGCTCAAGCTTCATGTCCAGCCCAAGAGACATCCTCAAGGCATAAAAACCACCAAAACGTATGAATGGCAGTGTAGCCGGGTGCTAACTGTGTATATTTCTTGATCGCCCGTCGTAGATGAGATATTTTGTTCATGAGTTATCTTCCCCCTTACCTCCCCTTGGTTGAATTTCATTTTTTATTGTGTAAATTCCTTAAATCATGAATACCTCAGAACCTACATAGTTGTGTATACGTCGCCGAAGCCACAAAAATTAATGTATTCCATTCATTACAATCGTATTGGACTGAGAAGCCCATATTTTCCCTAAAACTGGTATTTCGACCGAATTAATCTTGGCGCCATTTTGAATTGTTCGACGAACAACGTAAATAATTCTTGATTTCACAAAAAGTATGAGAGAATCCAAAGAATCCATGAATGCGCATTGAAAGTAAAGTCCATAAGCTCTCATTTCGTATATCGCATGGCTATGATCTTTTCTGTACAAGCTTGCGACTATACGAAATGACTGACGGCGCCGGTCTCCTGAGCGAGTTCGCCTTCTTTGTTCATTGTCGGCGTTCTGATCTAAATTGTTGTTTTATGAAATTCGGACTTTCCTATCGAAATCTTTTTAATAACTTCGTTTCTATCTATGGTAGAAGCAACCGAAAATATATAAAAATTGTCATGCGCGAATGACCATTCCAGCGGAATAACATTTTATAGAAAATCGTGTTAAAAGCACATGGCGACGGCCATGTGATGATAAGGCAAGTTGTGTTTTCTATCAAATTTTAAACACAAAGTTCTCCCCTGCAGACGGCATCTTGGATAATGAAATTTATATGCATAAAAAGAGCGAAATGCCAGCTTTTCAGTCATTACAAAAAATTATTCCATGCTGTTAAGTATTTTCATCGAAATAAAGGAAAACATGACGTAAACTCGTTAAAAGAGGGTTCATTCTCGGACTTTAATTGCCAATAACTTTACACAGCCACAAAATTGTCAAATATGATTTATTGCATTTTATTCCTTGGGTTCTGAGGTTTTCGTCGATACCTAATATGTTTGGACACTTTGACCGTACGGCGAGCTAGACAACGCAGAAACCGCAGCAGATAGCACAAATTTTATCATTTTCTGTCTCGCGAGGCTCATTTTGCCTGCGGCGCGCTGCGTTGCCGGCTTTGTGGTCCAGTCAAGCTGCATATAAGTGAGGCGCGCAGCATGAGTGAGATCAGTGTTCCCCAGAGTGTGTCGCCCAGAGTGTGGTCCGCGAGTGAGCGATCGGCGCGTGAGAGTGCTCAGTGCGCTGAGTGCTAAGAGAGAGAGGGAGAAAGAGTTCCCAGGGCAGTGTGCCTGGGTTGAGCTCATCATGGAAGGTCAATAAAAGGAGAAAAACTCCACGTCGTCTCTGTGTCTTCTTGACTGGCTGCTGTCCCTTGGCTCCTGCATTTACCACCATCTGCCTGTCTTCACCTGCACACCCCTTACCCCTCCACACCATCACAGCAGTAAGCTCAAGGTCGTCCATCATACTGAATGACCTCGGTGTGAAGCAGCATGGGACGCACGCACTTCGTAAAACAGTGTACAGCACAGCTATGGAGTGTCTGGGGCCCACAACCAGGTTGCACATGGACTGGTTCGATGAGAAATGCACTGAAATCCAGCAGCTTCTAGAGGAAAAAACATCGTGCTTTCAGAGCGCACATCGACGACCCGCAGTCAAACAGCAAAGAACAACGTGCTGAGAAACATCCGCAGAAACATCCAGCAAAAGCAGTGCCAGATGCAAGAGTCCTGGCTGAGCAACAAAGCTGATGAGATTCAGGGCTTCGCAGGCAGGAATGACATGAAAAACTTCTATAATGGCTTGACAGAAGTCTACGGCCCCACCACCTTGGACTCATCTCCACTGTTCAGTGCAGATGGATCAATGCTGATCACAGATAAAGAGAAAATACTAGAAAGATGGGCTGAGCACTTTGACAGCATACTGAACCGCCTATCCACCATCAACAATGAAGCCATCGATCGACTACCCCCAATTCGGATTTCCGCTTGATGAGACGCTGGACGCCATACCAACTTTGGAGGAGACCCAGAAAGCAATTTGTCTGTTATCCAGTGGCAAAGTGTCTGAACCATTTCCACACCACCTTCCTCAGAAGTCTCATGGGCATTAAGTGGCAAGATAAAGATTCTGGACACTGAAGTCCTCACTTGTGCTGGCCTACCTAGCATCTTCACCATCCTGATGCAGTCACAACTTCGCTGGGCAGGTCATGTAGTTTGCAAACCAGACCATTAGCTGCCAACGAAACTACTGTTTGGTGAACTACAACAAGAAAAATGCTCTCACTGAGGCCAGAAGAAATGTTTCAAAGACAACCTTAGATCTTCCCTAAAGGCCTTCAATATCAGCCTCACAACATGGGAGCAGACTGCCCAGGACAGAGACAGGTGGTAATCAGCTGTGCGCGAAGGTGCAGAGACCTGTGAAAGTAACAGAATTACTGCA
Organism: Conus betulinus; assembly: GCA_016801955.1. NCBI lineage: Eukaryota > Metazoa > Mollusca > Gastropoda > Neogastropoda > Conidae > Conus > Conus betulinus. The sequence continues at coordinate 9,375 of JADBJO010033013.1, forward strand.
GCTGAGCAGCACAGGATGATCAGGAAGACCAGTGTCAACAGATCTCCAACTGCCGCCACCATCCCCTGTCCATACTGTGATAGGCCTTTCCGGGCGCATATCAGCCTGACCAGCCATCTGGTCATATATATATATATATATATATATATATATATATATATACACATATATATATATATATATATATATATATACCCTACCCTACCACCACCACCACCCCCCCCCCCCCCCCCCAAAAAAAAAAAAAAAAAGCCCAAGATTTTCTTTCGTACTCTTCATGCAAGTCCCTACACTTGAAAAGAATGTTTCATTGTGAGTGGTACATGACATGGAATGTACCACAGAGCTTCTTCACCTGATTAAAGATAAGAATGGTTGTAAAAGCAGTGGCCTGTATGCACATGGCACAAGACTGTTTCTTCTTTACGTCCACCGTGGGAACATGAAAAAAAAAAAACTCTTTCAGGCTTGGTCAAATCTTGAAAAAATTCATTGTCTCTGCGAGTGCCATTCTTAATGCCAGTGGTCTTTGACATAAGCCTGGGCTTTGGGATTCAGATCTGTGTGAGGCATAGACAATCTGCTCAAGCAAGCGCGTGCACGTGCACACACACACACACACACACACACACACACACACACACACACACACACACACACACACATACATACTCACCGGTGCAGGGGAGGGTTTATGCACGCCTCCTGGAAACAGAAAAGATCATGTGAGCAGTCCTTGAAGGCAAATGAAGGAAAGGGTTGTCAGAAAACACACACACACACACACTCACACACACAGAAATGTGTTGGTTGTGTCACTTCCACACACTCTACTGGATGGGGGGGGGGGGGGGGGGGGGGGGGGGGGGGGGGGGAGGGGGAGCAGGCCAAGGAGGAGGGGCCTATCAGCATGCCTGGATCCCATTCAGCACTATGTCCTGTCCTAGCCACCAGTCCATTTCTTTCTGGCAGCAGCCTGAGCAAGGGAAGGGAGGGGTCTGCCCTACAGGCTGGCCTCAGGCAGTCCTGAGGCAGACATGGTGGTGTGGGCTGCCACACTCCTGCTGTTTGAACCATAAACCCTTGTCTTTGGGAAGTCCTGGGGTAGTGGGTCACTAGTAAATCACACACATTAACAGTTTGATTCTAGCATTAGCAATCACACACGTTTACACTTGGTTCTTTTATTAGCAATCACAAATATTCAAACTTTGATTCACCCAATATCAAACCCAGCAAATACACACTTTTAATTTGTCAAAAGCCGTCACACTGAACCACCACACCTCATTTATCCAGTAACTTTGGTAAGGTAATGTTCCTTATAGCCCAGCTGAGCGCGCAAAAGGCCATATCAGGGCTGTCACAGAGTTGACGTCAGCTCACAAGTCATTTATTAAAAAAAAAAAAAAAAAAAAAAAAAAAAAACTCTCACACAACTCTTTAAAAAACACATCATCTAAAAACAGACTGGAAAGTAATCTTTCCTACATAAAATCTTAGATCTGATGAAAAATGTTAATTTCCTTCAGAAATTCAAAGATGACATCAGCTGGGACATCTCTGAACAAGGTTTCCATGGAATCTGCTGTAAAGTGTTTATGTCTCACATCATGCAAGTTCCAACACTCTAGAAGAATATGTTTCAATGTGAGTGGTGCATGATACAGAATGCACCACAGAGCTTCTTCACCCTGTAAAAGATAAGAATGGGTGTAAAAGGAGTGGCCTGAATGCAAACGACACAGGACTTTTTCTTCCTTATGGCCACCTCCGGAACATGGCAAAAAAAACTCTTTCAGGTCTGGACAGATTTTAAAGGGGATTATAGCCATTAAAATCACCTAACAGTAAACAAGGGCAAGGAGGTTCTTCTATCAGACTGATGAGGTCCTGACAACAAATCAAAACAGAAGATTGTAAATATAACAAGCAACCTGTGATGATTTTATGGAAAACTTTTTTCCTCTCCACACTTTCGTTTTGTTTAATTCTACTACCTTTCACTGGCTGCTTTGGGGGTGCTGTTGGATTCTTTTTCGAACCCTTGGCAGTCGGAACACCACAGAATTATGGACTGTGGTATGTATTGTTTGGTCAATCAGTGGGTGATTGCATCTCTTAGGAGATCCAAGGAAAGGTTGTTCTGAACAATTCTTAGCCACTGACAATGCTTGGGTTATTGAACAGCAGAGCTGACACTCAGACTGTTCCATATCTTTTGATCTCCCTTGCATCCTTGAATGGATCCTCAGGCATAGGCTCAAAGATTGTCCCTTACATTTTATACTGTTTTTGCGTAATGTTTTTAGTTTTCAACAACTTTTTTCCTCTCCTCTCCACTCTTTCGTTTTGTTTTATTCTACTACCTTTCACTGGCTGCTTTGGGGGTGCTGTTGGATTCTTTTTCGAAACCTTGGCAGTCGGAACACCACAGAATTATGGACTGTGGTATGTCTCTATCTGATGCCTAGAGCACAGGCACAATCAGCTGTGTCTCCTTGATGAGTCCGACTCAGCGGACAAAAAGCCTTGAAACAGGCGATATATACATATATCTTTCTTTGGGCCAGGCAATATATACATAGATCTTCCTTTGGGAGAGATTGCGATAATTTCCTTATGCAGCTAGTAAAAGGGTTTCACATTTATAATATACATTTTCCCATTTACTTCATCTTAATTTTTTTTCCTCTCTCAATTTCAAAACTTTACCAAATCATTACTATAACGATGGAAGAATTGTTAACCTGCACTTGTTTTCCCCCACTACTTATTTGTACAGCATGATTTTATGGAGAGTGACTCTGGCAGTTACTGCCTGAAGAGAGCTAGTAAGAGAAATGGGGCTAAACAACAAAGCTTTGTGGATAAGAAGGCCAATGCTGCCTGGTAATCCCAATGTGGAAGGCTGTGCAGGTTCAGAAAGAATACGGAAAGTTTGAAAGTCTTCTGGCTTTGAATTTTTGTTTTCCGAAGAGCTATACTACTACCTGAGGTTTAAGACCACGACTCAAAAGCTGCAGCTCTGCGAAGTTTGAGTTTAAACCATGGATATTCTAATGGATTAATGTACTATTGATGGTGCAGAGGACGGACAGGAGAGAAATCAGTACATCTATCACATACATTCACATGTCCATTATCCAGTGATACATATTCATATCTTTTTACCTCTCCCTCTGTCTCTTCCGCCTCTGGTTCTCCAGGCGCTTAAGGTACGCATCTATCCTGTAATCTACCGCTGTGGAGGACAGGAACAGCGTCCTGATCTCAATACTGTGCCTACCAAAACAGAAAAGACACACTTAGTATTTTATACCCACCAACAGGTCTTGCACTTAGCTGTAATGTAACTGAACAACAAAACCCATTCAGACAACTGCTTTAAGCAATCCACTGTCAATAAGTCTTCCTGCCCTAGTGACAGGATGTATCAATATGAATAACCAAGAAACCAATCCACCTATCAAATCACCCAATACAACGGCCTAGAAGACAGACATGGGTGGGGGGGGTGGGGCTGAAATTTTACCCATGGCCACAGTGCACACAGCTGCTGTGAAACATCAGGAAATACACCTCCTGTCTGATGAGAAATAGTTTTCCCAAGTCAGAAAATGTTACTTATTCTGTGATTACTACGCTGTTGTAGGTTACACACTGACACATCAAATCAAAAGTAAGGCTGTCAATGTGATAAGCGCATCTCATTTTGATAATTACAACACTGTCAACTTTAGTTTTTAACACCCTCTCAATTCACAAATAACGTCTCATTACTTAAGATACAGACAACACACAAAACACACTACTGATTCTTTGCCTCTACTTTTACATCAGATCTGCCAAGGCCCCAAAATAAAATGGCTAAAAATTGTCAACATTTTACATTTCAAGAGTAACATTCTAGACCTAAGAAGAGCAATTGTATGCAATATCACCAAAGCTGTTGTGAGGACTTCTTCCCTGCAAGTAAACTTAAACAGCCAACAATGAAACCAGTAGATAAGGCAGCAACATCACAATCATCTTGGCGATTTTTCTTCTGCTTTTTTGTCTGCTTCCTCTGTTTATCAGTATTACTTAGCAGGCACCAGATTTACAACCATCTTCACTGGCTGAAAAGTAAATGCCCTGGCATTGTGACCAATCCATTATCACAGTTATTTAGCAATCACCAGATGTAGAATATTCTACATCAGCTGAAAATAAAAGTAGCAGGCATTTGGTGGCTGAAAGTGGTGAGGAGACAGCACCAACATGTTTGAATAGTCTGAGCCCAAAACCATAAAAAAAACATAAGTTTTCTCTTTCATATTTCTGTTCAGTAAAATAACCTCCCTAATTCTCAGACAAGTAATTAAGGATTCTTACTTGGCACAGGAGCAAGAGCAGGAGCAGCTGGTTCCTCATCATCTGGAGAAACAAAACAGAAAATACAAGTTTAAAGGTCTACTTTAAGATTTTTGATAATTTGTTAAAAACACAGGTCTACATGTCATATAACTACAGTATGGTATTCAAAAAAAAAAAAAAAAAAAAATCGCCGAAAGAATTTAAATAGGCATAAAAATGAATTTTGCACACCTGTTCAAACCCCCGCGCGGTAGACTGAAAACCGTGACGCCACTTGATGGAGTGGCCACCAGCTGCGACCTACACAACATGGTAACGCCAAGTGAAAACACGAGCTGCGATCCCCCACAGCCTAAAAAGTCATGAGGGGGTGGCAGATCTTGTGCTGTAGGTGAGTGCAGCAGCTCAGCAGGAGACGGATATTCTTTGCACACATTTTCATCTGATCCAGATACTCGAAAGAAGTGGATTTGGTTTGTGCAAACATGCCGGGCCGCAAAGTTCTTTTTACCACGTCAGTTCCAAGCTGGACCGTGGAAACGAGCTATTCCGACAATTGCCTCCCTCGAGACTTTGGTAAAGTCCGTACGCCTTCGGAATGCTGTGTTCGGGCGTCCAGCTGGAACTGAATAGCTTGTTTCTGTGGGCCAGCTGGAACTGATGTGGTAAAAAGAACTTAGCGTTCAAACTGATATGGTAAAGGCCTTGTAGAAACATCCCCAGAGTCACATGGGCTGTTGCAATCATTGTCACTGCTTTTACATGATAAATTAAATTTCTAGCGAGATGTGCAAGAACCAACAGAGTCGCTTTCTGTCGCCGTCACTGACACTCATGTGATGTCACATCCAAGAGCAGTTAAGCCATGCCAAGATTTAGTTGATTACCTCCCGTTTTCTTGATTACAGGTGAAAATGCCCACTTTTCGCGGATCGATTTCGTGTGATAGGGAGTGAATCAGATGTTTTATTTTACCAATTTATCAAACATTTCATATTTCTGCACAAGCTGACCAATTATCGAAAACCTCTAAAGTAGATCTTTAACAGACTCTAGCATTACTAGCATGACAACGATACCAGCACTGACACCATCATATCCCCCCCCTCCCCCCCTCTCTTTCTGCTTTATAAAACAAAGAGAAGCACTGACATGTTTTGAATAGTCTGAGCCAGAAACCATAAAAACGTAATTTTTCTCTTTCATATTTCTTTTTTTTTATGCTGTCCCAACTTCTGTGCCACCTCAGAGGCAGTGCACCCACGCCGCTCGTTCTGACACCCCGTCCACAGCCACAGCCCAGTCAGCCCCGCCGCAGC
>JADBJO010033014.1:0-5000 GCA_016801955.1 Conus betulinus
GAAGTTCATGAAAACTAAAGTTCATACTCATGTGGCATTTCCAAAAGATTGCCTGTGGATCTGGTGTTTTTCATTTAAATGCTAGGTCCAAAGAAATGAAAGTCCTTGATATAGGATAAACAACGAGTTCTGGAGAAACCTTTTGGTAACCTATCTCAACAGCAAAACTGTTACAGGGCCTAATGAAATCAACTGTAATAATTTTCATTCTCAGCTCCTGCTCAACAATTCTATGATTAAGAACAAAAAGAAAATTATTTTTCTTTCAAAACTGGCAAAAAAAATGTATCAATCAAACGAAAAACATCATCCATTACAATGAAAAGAGACTGTTGTCTCTGGAAGAAGTACAAAATATAATCAGTTTAAAACAAAGCAAACATTCTGTTTGAGTATAACACTCTTGTCAACTCAATCCCTCAAGAGTGGGTGCAGTGGATAGAGCGCGGTGACCTGAAACACCCCCACTCCCTTGTGATGCAAAGGACTTTGATTTAAAACCAAAAAAGTATCAAACAGCATTTATTAAGGAAGATTTTTGACATAGAAAATTTGGACATGAATTAGACAAATCAGCATAGTCCATAGCTAAAGAAGCTACCAAAGACACACAGATTTCCTACACTGCAAACTCAACTAACAGATGTTAGATACTTATCTTGGTTACATATGCATTCATTATGGATAAACTTTATTCTCTTTGCTCGTTTGTTTGCTTGCTTGTTTGTTCTATTACTGCTATGGTTTTTACATGGTGACATAACTATGTATATGAGTTTTATATGCTTGTCGCTCTTTGTTGTCTCTCTGTAAACATTCTCCCTCTCTCTTTTCTATTCACACACACACACACACACACACACACACACTACTACTCACACACTGTATCTCCCCAACCCTCTTTGTCTGTCTGTCACTCTGTCTGCCTGCATGTCTGTGTCTGCCCCCCCCCCCCCCCCCCCCCCCCTCTCTCTCTCTCTATTTTTCTCCCCCTATTTTCTCCCTGTTTCTATCTGTGTCTCCCTTATTATATCCACAAGTCTGTTGCACTATACTGCAGTGTATGTTCTAGTACTTACATACCTCGTCATATAAGAACCTACTCAGTTTACTAATTTGACAAAAATGTCAGGTGACATGTATGAAATGACTGAAAATGGGGGGGGGGGGGGGGGGGAAAACTGAGTGAAAAGGAAGTAATTAAGAGTCTTTTTTTTTAAATTCAATAAAAACACAAAACACCATCTTTTTTCAGCAAGCTTTCGAGCCACTGCTCTCTTCTTCAGGCCGCATGACAACAAGTGACGCTATAGAGAAAATGATCCATCCATTGGTGACATTATCTGTGACATCTCTCTCTCTCTCTCTCTTGCTCTCTCTCTCTCTCTGTGCACAACTCCATCATCTCCGTCGTTTCTCTGTTCAGTCCCACACATTGAGCCCTTGTGGATAGTTCGTCTTCAGCTTGTATCTCCACTAACCTCTCCCTCTCTCTTCGTTTATTGATGTCCGGCCTTTTTCATGAGTTCATGACTGTGCAGCGGAGGTCGGTCAACTGGTGACCAGGGCCATGAAGTGTTTGGCAACCAAAGTGTCCTTCTTGTGCCTGATGTCGTACCTGTGGGTATAGAAGCGCTCCACAGGGTGTTGCTGGTCTCCCCCAACATAGTGCAACAGACTTGTGGATAATAAAGGGAGAGAGAAAGAGGGGGGGGGGGGGGGGGGGGGGGGGGGGGGGGGGGGGGGGGACAGACAGACATGCAGGCAGACAAGTTCTCTTTGTATGATATATGCAGCACATTATGAGAGTGAGAGTCTTTTTCATTTTTGTTCTCTTTGTATGATATGCAGCACATTTGATGAGAGTGAGAGTGTCAGTATAACACACATTAGAACATGTACAAACCCAGACACTTTGTATCAAACAGCAAAACATTAAAATCAGCAAAAATGTGTCCATTTGTAAGAGAACAGACAGACTATGCATGGTGTGTGAGAGATCGGCTTAAAAAAAAAAAAAAAAAAAAAAAAAAAAAAAGGAAAAAGACAGTGGTCATAAAAAGACAGCCTACTAAAAGCTAGTTGTGGAAAATAGTGTTTTTTTTTCTCTTCCGCTTTTTTGGGTTTTTTTTTGGCAGATGAAGAGGACAGTGTAAAGTGCCAAAAAAAATGAAGAGGTGGATTTCGGCCGCAGGAAAAAAAGAACAGAAAAAAAAATAATAAAAATTACCGCCTTAGGTGATCCAAAATTTGCTTTGAAGATGGACAGCTTTGTTTCGTTCACCAGACCCTTTGTTCATCAGACCCGCAGACAGACTTGCCTTGCCTGCAGGTGCAGACGGCTTGGATTTGGAGGCGGTGGAGGTCGCCTTTTAATGCCCGCACTTGGTTGGACTCCTCTCTGTCCAATGCCTGCAGTCATCTTGAGACACCTGCACAGAAAACACAATCAACAGAGAAATCCAACGACAATGTTATCCCTGTAAATAAAACCACACACACACATATGCACATACACACACACACACACACATGCATTCATACACACACCCACACCCATCACCTCATCTCCAACCCTTCAAGTGGTCCAATGTCTTCTTCAGCAGTCCTGTGACATCTGCACAGAAAACACACCGAGTTAGTATATGCCCCCTAAATGTTGCCCCTGTCAATAACACACACACACACACACACACACACACACACCTTCCCCTCCCTGTCACCCTTCCCTTCTTCTTCTTCCCTCCTCTCTCCATCTCCAGCCCCCCCCCCCCCCCCCCCCAAAACCCCCTCCCTTGCCTCCCTTTCCCTTCTTCCCTAACACCTCTGTCTCCCCATCCACTTCTATCCTTCTCTACCTCAAAAACAAAGACACATGCACACACTCATCTCACATTCAGCTCTCCTCTCTGTCTACTGTCTGTTGTCATCCTGAGACACCTACATAGAAAACACAACAAAGGTAATGCAGAAACCCAACAATAATGTTATCTCTCTAAACCACACACACACACACACACACACACACACACACACACACACACACACACACACACACACACACACACACACACACACATGCCTACCCTAAAAAAAAATTTCAGTAGCACTGATTTCAAATTTCAGTAGCACAGACTCAAAATCAGTAGCATTTTTTTTTTCTTTTGAAACAGTTTGTGGAAAGAGTTGGTCAGGGGGTGTCATCATCAGCTCAACCTATGCATAGAATAAGACAAAACTTTACCGCCATGTTTTTTATTTACAGAAAATGTGCTGTCACAAATCACGCACTTTGCTTTTGAATCGTCAGAGTCTAATTTCACAATGAGGGAAATTTGCCACTGTATTTGTCCAGGAACTTCTGTGACGGCTGACGCTTTTTTGATGCAGGTTCATTGGCATCACCAGTTGGCACATCCATTCGCTTTCTCTTTGTATTAGAAGCCATGTTTCTCAAAACTATCAATTATTTGCGATATCCGGTCTAGTAGTACTTCCGCTTTCAAAAACATCGTTTGCTTGAATAACTGAGTTTAACGTCCCTCTATAGCAGAAGCCGTTGGAGACATACGCTACTCGTCTCTGCTTGATGAAGACAGGGCTTTACGTCCCTTTTACCATTCGGTGTTCTGCTTCTGCTTTCAAAAGTATCGTCTGCTTCAACTCGCGATTGTTTCAAGTAATTTTTTGTTGAAAAATCTTTTTTACCGTAACGAAAAATAAATTTCTGTAATTGCCGTAGCTACTTTTTTTTTTTTTTAATTGCCATAGAAAATACGGAATTTCCGTAGGGTAGGGGTACACACACACACACACACACACACACACACACACACACACACACACACACACACACCTCATCTCATCACCGGCCCTCCAAATAGTCCTAGATCCTCGTCCTCTGCAGTCTTGCACACACCTGCAGAGAAACAGAATGAGTTAGTATATGTCCCCAACAATGTTGCCCCTGTGAATAACACACTCACACACACACACACCCCCCCCCCCCCCCCCCCCCCCCCCCTCCCCCCCCCCCCCCCCCCCCCCCCCCCCCCCCCCCCCCCCCCCCCCCCCCACCCCCCCCCCCCCCCCCCCCCCCAGGCTCCCCCCCCCCCCCCCCCCCCACCCCACCCCAGTCTCCCCCCCCCCCCCCATTTCCCCATCCCTCCTCCCCCCCCCCTGTTCTTCCATGCTGTGTTGTTGAAATTAAAGAACTTCAACTGCTGTCAGCCTTTTTATCTGAATTGTAAGAAACACACACACACACACACACACACACACACACACACACACACACACACAAGTGTGCACAGAGTACTCCCACAGGGCTCTCTATACTGCCTGATTCTTCAGCTGTGCTGCACAGAGTACTCTCACTGGGCTCTCTCTACTACTGCCTGATTCTTCAGCTGTGCTGTGCACAGAGTACTCTCACTGGCTCTCTCTAACTGCCTGATTCTTCAGCTGTGCTGTGCACAGAGTACTCTCACTGGGCTCTCTATACTGCCTGATTCTTCAGCTGTGCTGTGCACAGAGTACTCTCACTGGGCTCTCCTATTGCCTGATTCTTCAGCTGTGCTGTGCACAGAGTACTCTCACTGGGGCTCTATACTGCCTGATTCTTCAGCTGTGCTGTGCACAGAGTACTCTCACTGGGCTCTCTATACTGCCTGATTCTTCAGCTGTGCTGTGCACAGAGTACTCTCACTGGCTCTCTATACTGCCTGATTCTTCAGCTGTGCTGTGCACAGAGTACTCTCACTGGGCTCTCCTAACTGCCTGATTCTTCAGCTGTGCTGTGCACAGAGTACTCTCACTGGGCTCTCTATACTGCCTGATTCTTCAGCTGTGCTGTGCACAGAGTACTCTCACTGGGCTCTCTATACTGCTCTCTATACTCTCACTGCCTGATTCTTCAGCTGTGCTGTGCACAGAGTACTCTCACTGGGCTCTCCTAACTGCCTGATTCTTCAGCTGTGCTGTGCACAGAGTACTCTCAC
>JADBJO010033014.1:10000-15052 GCA_016801955.1 Conus betulinus
CCCTGGACCACAACCACCGGTGGTGCTGGTGGGGCCTGTGGAGGGGGCTGATGGACTGCCCCCTGGACCACAACCACCGGTGGTACTGGTTGGTTGCCTGTGGGGGGGCTGATGGACTGCCCCCTGGACCACAACCACCGGTGGTACTGGTGGCCTGTGGGGGGCTGATGGACTGCCCCCTGTGGAGGGGGCTGATGGACTGCCCCCTGGACCACAACCACCGGTGGTGCTGGTGGTTGCCTGTGGGGAGGGGGCTGATGGACTGCCCCCTGGACCACAACCACCGGTGGTACTGGTTGCACCTGTGGAGGGGGCTGATGGACTGCCCCCCTGGACCACAACCACAGGTGGTACTGGTTGCACCTGTGGAGGGGGCTGATGGTCTGCCCCCTCATCCACAACCACAGGTGGTGTAGGTGCATCTTCTGCAGGTGGGGACTGATGACCTAACTCTCCCACATCCTGCCCTAACACTGCCCCCCCCCTCCCCTCCCTATCTTGCCCTGCATCTGTCACACCCTCTACATCTACCACCCCCCTCCCTCCTCCCTCCCTCCCTCCTGCATCTCTCTTCCTCCCTCTCTTCCCACTCCTCACCACCTCCATCCCCTCCCTTCTACCTCCCACTCCCTGACCTGGTCATGACATGACTCAGACATGACAGTGGAGGACAAGACAGGCACAGGGGAAGTGGCGGGTGAAAGCACCCGCCATGGCTGCTGCCCTGGGGACCTAGCCGTGGATGTCGATGGCTGGGGTTCATCATTGGGCAGAGGGATGGTGTCCTCTAGCCCCGTGATTAACCCCTGGGGTTCACCACTGGGCTGGGCAGAGTGCTGCTGACCTCTAGCACCAAGGTGGACCCCTGGGGTTCACCACTGGGCAGAGGGATGGTGTCCTCTAGCCCCGTGATTAACCCCTGGGGTTCATCATTGGGCAGAGTGCTGCTGGCCTCTAGCACCAAGGTGGACCCCATGCTGTCTGTCTGTGTGTCTGTGTGGCTGTGTGTTGGAGCGGACTGCGAAGCAGTCGCTAACTCCATAGTGCTGTCTGACTGGTTGTGCATGTTGTATGTAGTGGAGTCATTTCCATGATTGTCTGCACCTAACTGATCTACGGCAGCAGCCGGGGGACCTACCCTAGAGGCCCGGGTCCTCTGACCGGCAGCACCATCATTACCAGTCCGGATGTATGGGGAGAAGCGGAGGACTCTGATGGCCCCTTCTTGATGGCCCTGGACTGGGGGGGAGCGGGGCTGCTCCCCTGTTCCCCTCCCCTGTGCAACAGAATCACAATGTCTGCATCAGTTTACCAGCACTTGCTTCAGAAACATGGCACAGAGATGGATTCATTTCAAAGTGGGTGGGCAGTACAGTGACAATACACACACACATCACACACACACACACACACACATATCATCACACACACACACATCAGTCACAATACACACATCACACACACACACACACACACACACACACACACACACACACACACACACACACACACACACACACACACACACACACACACACACACACACACATCACACACACACACACATCACACACACACACACACACACACACACACACACACACACACACACACACACACAGTCACACACACACACATCAGTCACATACACACATCACACACACACATCAGTCACACACACACACACACACACACACACACACACACACACACACACACAGTCACCATCACACATCAGTCACACACACATCAGTCACAACACACACACATCACACACACACACACACACACACACACACATCAGTCACAATACACACACATCAGTCACAATACACACACATCACAATACACACACATCACACACATCAGTCACAACACACACACATCAGTCACACACACACATCAGTCACAATACACACATCAGTCACACACACACACACACACATCAGTCGCAATACACACACATCAGTCACAACACACACACATCAGTCACATACACACATCAGTCACACACACACACATCAGTCACACACACACATCAACACACACACACACACACACACACATTATTCTAGCACAACGATTTGTAGAGTTGTTATTTATTCGGCATCAGAAATGTTTGATCGTTGGAGATTGACATTCAATTTTTTTTTGGTGCCATTTTTCACAATCTCTGAAATATCCAACCCCCCCCCCCCCCCCCCCCCCCCCCCCCCATTTTTTTTTTTTTTTTTTTTTTTTTTTTTTTTTTTTTTTTCCCCTATCTGTCCTTGTTGAAATTTGCTGTATATTTAGAGTTGTTACATTTTAAAAAAAAAAATTCTGGTGATATAGTATCCAACTATAAAGAACATGACAAGACCCAAAAATGTAAAAACATACTGCGATGGAATTGCAGATCTATATCAACAACAAATATTCAGGAGCTGATCAACATCTTTCAGATCATATCTACCAAGCATTAGTATTACAATCTCTTAATGTACAAGAACAAAAGCTTCCAAAAATCCCAAATTTTTACTACCCACCAATATACCAAAACAATGATGAAACGGGAAGGGTTGGTACCGCATTGTACATTCGACAAAATGTAGAATACCTCGAAATAGATACACCTTTTTCAAAAGACATTAAAAACATAAATGCTTGTGCAGTAAAAGCAAAATTCCATGGATCATTGATACTGAACATATTGTCAGTTTATTTGCCAATAGGTCCTGATAATCAAAACACAGAGTGGCTTCGTACTTTACAAGACCAAAACGATAAGTGGTTGATTGCAGGTGATTTCAATTCACACGCCCCCTTTTGGAATAGTGAGTGCAAAATCATAACGCATAACAGATTCCTTGAAAATGTAGTACATTCTTCACTCTGTATGCTGAATGATGGTAGTGTCACCCGAATCCCGATATTTCATATCATCGGGCTTCAGCGATAGACCTAACTCTCATGTCTGCTGCAATCGCTCCAAGTTGTGAATGGGACACGTTTAAAGACTCCCTAGGCAGTGATCATTTACCAATAGTTATTTCCATCAAAGTAAAACACACTATTTCTGATCTTACAAAAGATCAAATCCCAAAATTTAACTACAACAAAGCTGATTGGATATATTGAAAAACATACTTTCTATTTGCAATTGCGAGGAGATGATGGTTGATGAAGTTGAGACAGCTACATGAAGTAGCTCCTCAAATGAGTTACAGTAATATTCCTCATTGGGAGCTCAGTAAGGCTAATTACGATATTAATTATACAGATTTATGGAAAAGTGATGGGACTATGCTGCCAACATATGTCAAGGCACATATAAATGAAAATTATATAAACCATCTTAAAATATATACAGATGGTTCTCTATTTGAAAACCAATTATCAGGCGCTGCATTCGTTATTTCATCATTAAAAATAGAGAAATCGTATCACATTGGGAAAAATTTCTCTGTATTCACAGCAGAGCTAATTGCCATTATTATGGCACTGAACTAAATCCTTAGTTTTCCATATTCGATTTTTTCAAATATATTTTGTGTCGATTCAAAATCTGTCTTACAAGCTTTAAAAATATTCTCATACAAGAGTGAGAGGAGAAATGATATCAGAGATATACCATTCAATTCATTTTTTATCTTTATGTGGTTCTTGTATTGATTTTTGTTGGATTCCATCACATTGTGGTTTAGCAGCAAATGAAAGGGTTGATCGGTTAGCCAAAAATAGTGCAGCAAAGGAAAAAAGCTCTACAAAAATAGATATTCCTTTATCCTTGTATGAAAATTATAGCCTTTTAGGTAAAGCATCATGGGATTCGGTGATACAAAGACAAAAAGAGTGTCCAAACATAATAAAGGACAACAAGGGAAAATTCTTTAAGAAGCTTGTAAAATATAAAACGGGACACAATCTCCATCAGAAGCAGATTTTGAAGAGTCTGATCTTTAGACTCAGACTTGATGCATACAAAACAAAATATTGTAAAAATGTCACTTGCATTTGTGGCCAAAACATTACACCATTCCATGTCATCTTTCTTTGCAGAAATACTAAAAAATATTTACCTAATTGGTTATTAAGTTTGAACCCATCAATCGCAAATTTTTGGGACATTTTTGGGAACGAAGCGAAGGCTATAGAGAAGTTGTGAGGGCAAATTTAAGAGTCCAGTTGGACATTTACTTTGATTCTCGAGTTATATGCTGGTTTTATTCTCTTATTATTTCAATGCTTAAGATGTTTTGTTTCTTTAAAAATGTTCAGATATGAATCCAGACAAGTAGTTTACCGTTATGCTTGTAGATTAGAATGGGGTTAAAGTGATGTTCACTTATTGGTATCTCATTAATTGAATAGACTATGCACGCAAAGATTAGTATACTACACTACCTCCACACTCAATACGCTTTAATGACATTTTAAAAAACAACACACACCCCCCCCCCCCCCCCCCCCCCCCCCCCCCCCCCCCACCCCCCCACACACACACACACACACACACACACACACACACACACACACACACACACACACACACACACACACACACACACACACACACACACACACCGGCACCCACCCCTTTTTTTTTTTTGTTGTGTCTTTTTTGCCTGTTTTTTGTTTGTCTTGTTTTTGTCTAAGATCACTGTAAAGTGGATAGACATTAAATTAAAAGAACGAACACACACACACACACACACACACACACACACACACACACACACACACACACACACACACACACACACACACACACACACTAGTCACAATATACACATCAGTTACAACACACACATACATCAGTCACAATACACACATCAATCAAAATGCACACATCAGTCACAACACACACACACACACACACACACACACACACACACACACACACACACACACACACACATCACACACACAGTCACACACATCAGTGACAATACACACATCAGTGACAATACACACATCAGTCAGTACATACACACATCAGTCATAACACACATCACACACAATACACACATCAGTCACAACATACACACATCAGTCACAATACACACATCA
>JADBJO010033015.1:0-15050 GCA_016801955.1 Conus betulinus
TAACACTTGATATTGGTTGATTCGAGCGTCACAGCTACACGTGTGTTACATGGCACTTGTTCCGCATTGTTCGTCGCAATCTTCTTTCAGAGGATGATACCACGACCCTGATCTGGACTTTACTTCTTACACAGCTAGACTATTGTCATTCTCTTGCACTAGGCAGCTGTCGCGAAACATCTGATTCATCAGCTACAGGAAGTACGAATACAACGCAGCCAGCGGAATTTCAGATGTTACAAATCCAGTCAAGTTGCTCCTCTCCTTCAATCAGTCTTGCTGTTCAAACATGAATGAATCATAAACTGTCTGCTCAGTTTCAAGTCTGTGACTGATCCAACTGTCTTGATCCTCCCGACTTTCCCTTGATGTACATCCCTGTCCAGCCCTAATGTTTCCATTCCTCTGCTGACACGCCTCTCCTTGAGTTTCCCTCTTCCCTACCAAAATGTTCAGACAGCATTCTTTTCTCTTTTCAAGCCCCTTCTGCACGGGAATAAATGTGTGTTCTCTCTCTGTGCTTCTCATCCTTCAAGTCATCTCAAGGCTACATGTCTTACCAACTCTTAAGCCTGATTCCTCTTTTTGCCCATTGATTGTTGCATTTAGTGTCTGTACATATGTGTACATACTTGAGTGCCCACACATCTGCAGTGGGGGGTGTGTGTGTGTTTGTGTGTTTGGTGTGGTGTGTGTGTGTGGTGAGTGTGCGCATGTATGTGTGGTGATTGTGTGTGTTTGTGTGTGCTGTGTTGTGTGTTTGTGTGTGTGTGTGTTTGGGTTGTGCGTACGTGCATAATCTGCGTGCGTGTGCCCAGGTTTCCTCGTGTGTGTGGGGTTGTGTGTGTGTGTGTTTGTGTTTGTGTGTGTGTGTGTGTACAAGTGGTGCATGTGTTGGCAACTGAGAACTTTTTTTTTGTGTTAAATGCTCCTTGCTATTTATTACATATAGCATCTATTCATTACTAGTACCCACACACACACACACACACAACACACACAACACACACACACGCACACACGTGCACACACACGTGCGCACAACACACACAACACACACCACTTAGACTTCTGTCTTTTTTTTTTCCAATCAGCGCTCATTGTGACTCCACAAGAAATGTACCACATTCCTCTGCACACGTCTCGTTCAACACCTGCTTACAGTAACAGGTCAATATGAGGCGTACCCACTGAAGGAAAAAGTGCACCACTGCCCAGTTGATATCGCAGAGACTTCAGCCGTGGCCGGGGGGGGGGGGGGGGGGGGGGGGGGGTGGGGGGGGGGGGGGGGGGGTGGGGGGGGGGGGGGGGGGGGGGGGGGGGGGGCCCCCACTCTCCCACGGGTGTGTCGAAACACCAACCCCACAACTCCAAACGTCTGGCTCGACTCCTACGTTGCTGAGCCATCCACCTCACAGACCGCGGTTGTGTGGGTGGGGGTATGTGTCTCTCGGAGAGGATTGATAGTGGAGGTCGATGCTGAGATATACGGGTGGTGTCTTTTTCATAGGGTCGTTGCTGTCGGTTTCCTCGGTGGAATCAGTACAGTGCTGGGAAGTCACTTTCTGTTCTGTCTCTCTTAGAAAAGCAGAACTCGGCAGCACGACTCTCTGCATGAGGTATGAACTATCCTCCAATTCTCCCGGGTTCCAGCTCCGCGTGGAGCGGCTCCAATAGGGAGTCATAAGCATTGAAAACCTCTCCACCGACCCGAGGTCTGGCACATGTGTGGTAAACCACACATTTCTCACACCGCCCCCCAAGAGCACCGGCAGGAGGGGCGCTGGACCGGGTGGGCGACTCGCTCTGGGCGCGGTGCGCTGTGCGGGGAAAGTGTCAAACTTTGGGACAAAAGGGAGGAGCACAGGACGAGGGACCCCCCAAAAAGGTAGCTGGCAAACTGTAAAGGGGCGGGAAGGTGGGGGGGGGGGGAGTGGTGGTTTGGGGAGGGGAGGGAGGGCAGGGCCAGGCATGACCGGAAGTGGGGGGTAGGGGGGGACTGGCTTGGCGAAGGTTTTGGTCCATGAAGAGCAGCTCTGTTACCCCAGTCTCTCCGAGTTCGAGATTACTCACTGGGCGAGAAAGAAAAAGAGGAAAAAGGGGGTGCTCTTGAAAATGCAGGGAGGAAGCACGACGCCGCGTCCTGCTCGTGAATCGAGGATCAATGCCTAGCCTTCCAACGTAATTGTGCCGGGGGAGGAGTAACAAGCCCTCTAGCAGCACTCAAAGTCACTCTCTTAACTGTGCACCTAACGACTCTTGACGGTGTGCTACCTCAGAGACATCAACTACACCGCATAAACCAGTTCTCGGCGCACTGGGTTGCGGTCGTCTGGGTTGTGTCTCTAAATTGTCTCTTCGGTTGGTTTCGGGTCCGTGGAGGGATTGTGTTGTGCTGCGAAGGGCTGGTCTGAAGGCGAATCACAGGTTCAGAGGCGTCTGGAATAGTAAAGGGATCATCCTGTAAGGCGAGAGCGAAGGGATTCTATCAACGGGATAGAACTGGAGTGGATCTGTGGGTATGTGAGAGGGACAGGGTTGAAGAGAATCGGAGCGAAAAACGAAACTGCCTCTCCTTGGGTTGCACGTTGAAGAAAAGCGGGTCTCTCGTGGGGGGGCTGTCCTGTTATTATTACATTTCTCACGGGAACGACTACACTGGGCTGACCTCTCGGGGGGGGTGAGGGCGTGCGTAACGAGAATAGTACGGGAAAAAAATAAGGAGGGAGGGTAAGAAATAAGGAAGGAGGTGAGGTTGGTCATCGCTGGAGGAAGGATACCGATGATGACGAGGTTACTCGGGTGATGTCGAGGGAGATGAGCGGCGATGTGTCGGTCTCGGGAACACAGAGGAGGGGGTTGGTCTGGGGGGAGGGAACTTGAAAGTTATCAGATTTCTTCTCGTGTCTGAAAGGTTGGTGTTGTTGCGAAAAGGAGGGTCGGGGGAAAGTAAAAAGAGAAAAGAAAAAGGGGAAAAGAGAAAGAAGAAAAGAAAAAGGACGAGAAAAAACAAAGGAAGCGAAGGACGAAAGAAAAAAGTACTTGGGAGAAGGTGGTGAAGAATGGGATAACAGGTAAAGCGTGAACGGACCATCGTTCATCAAGGAGTGTGGTGCAAACGAAGAAGAAGGATGGAGCATGTTCCGTATTGACGTGACAAGGGGAAAAAACGAGGATAAAGTAAACACAAAAAGGAAGAAGAGGAAAGAAAAACACAGAGAAAAGGGAGGGGAAAAATTGTCAAAAAACAGGTCATAAGGCTCTGGGGGTGGAAGCGGCAAAGGTAAGAATCAGAAAAGCATCATAAGAGTCTACCTAGAATATAAGAAAAGATAGGATGAGGGGTTACTAAAGAAACTACAAGGGAACGAGTGGAAGAAAAAAAGAGAGACAAGGAGGTGTGGTTGGGCGAGAGTAAAGAAAGCATGATAGGACAAAAGAAAAACAGGCAATGGAGGAGATAAAAAAAGAGTAGGAAAACGAAGCTACTCAGGCACCAGTGTTGCTGCCTGCGCCGATGAGCGATAAACAGGAAACAGTACACGCCGCCGGGAAAGAAAAGGTGCAGGCTATGTGTCTCAAAGGAGCCGGCGGTTGGCCCAAGGGCAGGCGTACAAACGAGTCAGGCAATAGGGACGGCAAGTGAGAGGGAGAGCAAGACAGATAAAAGGGGAAAGAGGTGTTGCTGCGGTTTGATGTTGTTCTGGGGGGGGGGAACAAGAGGAGCAAGGAAAAAGACTGGTGGGAGATGGTGGGGGTAGACATCTACTCAATAAAGTGAGTGTGGTTCGGTAGTGGAACAGCCGTCGGTGCGGATGAAAATAGAGACCAGGAAGAGGCCGAGGGTCGGGAGGAACAAAGAACCAAGTGGTGGGAACGACGCTGACGGGGTTACAGCTGAGGGACGGTGGATGTGATTGGCGCGGTTTAAGAGCGTGCCTGGGGTGGTCGTGTGGCGGGAGGGGTCTAGAATCATTCGGTCCGTCACGGGCGGGACCGCCTGCGAAGCTGAACGAAGAGATCACCAGTCAACGCCGCGGGACGGAGGACAAAATAGCATACCAGTCGTAATGGTCCGGCAAGACGGGACAAGAGTCAGACCGTAGTCGCGAAACGGGCCGCGGGTACGGTGTGGATGGGGACAACAGTCTGGAGCGAGACAGGCGAACGAGGGCGCTTAGTGCGGAGACGTTGTTGATGGAGGTTGGCTCTGTAGCATGTTCTGTCTCGAATGGGTGGGCGGGAAGAACAAGTGTTCTTGTCACGTGGGGACGGAATGTCAAGGAGAGGTCTGACAGTCGGGCTTAATAGATGCCCGCGTACGTGTGGTAGGAGCTCTGCTCTATTCTGGAAATGATGTCTGTGGAGACCCATTGATAATGTGAACTGGCCGGCGGGACGGCGGGCGGGAAATGGGGGGTGCATTATCTCAGTGTCCGAGGAACGGGGGTCCGGTTCTCTGTGTCATCACTGGGTTTGGGGGAGCAGACAGAGACCAGTGGGAAACGGCCGGGAGACGGGAGACAGACGGCAGACCCGGGGACTAGGGCCTGCTATACCGGGATACAAGATTCAGACCATGCTAAACGGCCGGCTTAGACGGGGACAACAAAGCGGAGGTTAGGGCCATCGGTTGTGGTATGGTAGAACGGCCGGGTTTAGTGTATGGATGTAGGGGTCGCGCAGATGTGGCAACCTGGGAACGACGTGCACTCCAGACGGAGGTACAATAATGTTCGAGGTCTTAGGGAAGCAGTGTGAGGATGCTGGCCTCGGGGGGATGACGGGCTTGTGGACAGACTAGTAACTCAGGGCAAAGGGCCGGCTATGTCCTGGAGACGGTGAGAGCCAGAAGTACGACCTCAGTTGTCACACCTTTTTGTTCCTGCGTGTGGTAAACATCTTTTTGTTTTTACACAAAGTGTGTTCTCTGCTTACTTCTTTTCTTATGCAAGTGGGCCTCGAGACGGTAGGGACAAAGACAGGGACCATGGGAAACGCGTTGTGTGATAGAGGGAGGAAACGATCGACCAGGGGCAAAGGCCGGCGAGAAACTGCCTGCTATACTGTAGTATCATACCCATTTTAAACTGCCTGCTATATACTGTATACAAAATATCATACCATTCTAAACTATGCCTGCTTATACTGTAGTACAATATATCATCCCATTCTAAACTGCCTGCTATACTGTAGTACAAAATATCATACCATTCTAAACTGCCTGCTTTACTGTAGTACAAAATATCATACCATTTTAAACTGCCTGCTATACTGTAGTACAATATATCATACCATTCTAAACTGCCTGCTTTACTGTAGTACAAAATATCATACCATTCTAAACTGCCTGCTATACTGTAGTACTAAATATCACTGTCATATCTAAACTGCCTGCTATACTGTGTACAAAATATCATATACCATTTTAAACTGCCTGCATTGTTATACTGTAGTACAAAAAATACAATTTTAAACGGCCTGCTATACTGTAGTACAATATATCATACCATTCTAAAACTGCCTGCTATACTGTAGTACAAAATATCATACCATTTTAAACTGCCTGCTATACTGTAGTACAAAATATATACCATTCTAAACTGCCTGCTATACTGTAGTACAAAATATCATCATACCATTCTAAACTGCCTGCTATACTGTAGTACAAAATATGTCATACCATTTTAAACTGCCTGTATACTGTAGTACAAAATATCATGTACCATTTTAAACTGCCTGCTATACTGTAGTACAAAATACATACCATTTGAAAAACTGCCTGTAATACTGTAGTACAAAATATCATACCATTTTTAAAGTACCTGCAATACGTGTAGTACAAAATATCATGCCATTTTAAACTGCCTGTTATACTGTAGTACAAAAAATATCCTACCATTTTAAACTGGCGTACTGTAGTACAAAATATCATACCATTTTAAAGTGCCTGTAATGCTGTAGTACAAAATATTCATTCACCATTCTAAACTGCCTGTAATACTGTAGTACAAAATATCATACCATTTTAAAACTGCCTGTAATACTGTAGTACAAAATATCATGTACCATTTTAAAAACTGCCTGTTAGGTATACTGTAGTACAAAATATCATACCATTGTAAACTGCCTGTTATACTGTAGTACAAAATATCATCCAATTCTAAACCATTCTAAACTGTAGTACAAAACTGTACCATTTAATAACTGTTATACTGTATGTACAAATATCATACCATTTAAACTGCCTGCATACTGTAGTACAAAATATCAAACCATTGTAAACTGTGGTATCTGTAGTACAAAAAATTGTAAACTGCAATTACTGTAGTAACCATTTACCAATTTAAAACTGCCTGTTATATTGCAGTACAAAATGTCATACCATTTTAACTGCCTGTTATACTGTAGTACAAAATCATACCATTAAATACCATTTACAAAAACTGCCTGTTAAATACTGTGTAGTACAAAACATTATACCATTTTCAGACTGCCTGTTATACTCTGTTAAATATCATACCATTCTAAACTGCCTGCTTAAACTGTAGTACATAATATCATATCATTCTACACTGCCTGCTGTACTGTAGTACAAAATATCATGTACCATTTACCAAAACTGCCTGTTATACTGCAGTACAAATTGTCATACCATTTAAACTGCCCATTATAACTGCAGTACAAAATGTCATACATTTTATCTGCCTGTTATACTGTAGTCCAAAATATCATGTACCATTTAAAACTGCCTGTTTTTACAGCAGTACATAATGTCATACCATTTTAAACCGCCTGTTATACTGTAGTACAAAATATTATACCATTTCAGACTGCCTGTTATACTCTATTACTAAATATAATACCATTCTAAACTGCCTGCTATACTGTAGTACATAATATCATATCATTCTACACTGCCTGCTATACTGTAGTAAAAAGTATCATACCATTTTCGACTGCCTGTTATACTGCAGTACAAAATACCATACCATTCTAAACTGCCTGCTGTACTGTAGTACAAAATATGATACCATTCTAAACTGCCTGCTATACTGTAGTATAAAATATTATACCATTCTAAACTGCCTGTCATACTGTAGTACAAAATATCATACCATTTTATAGTACCTGCCATACTGTGGTACAAGGTCACACCCTTTGGCATCGCAGAACAATACTGTGCGACATACTACTGTGCAAAATGATATGGTGTGATGCTGTACTATCATACAGTGGGCAATGTAATGTTGTGTTATGTTATTCTATTGTCCAGCGGGAAATGTAATATGTGTGTGATATTGTACATTACACAGAGCAATATGGTGTGATACTGAACTACTGCACAATGTTATGTAGTGTGATGTTGTTCTAACTGTAGAGTGTACCATGTACTATTTTACAGATACCATGGCTGATGTAGTACCATATAGTGTAATATGATGTCATGTTGTGCTACTGTGCAATGTAATTATGGTGTGATGTTATAACACAGCACAGTGAAACATGTTGTACTGGTGTACCACAGCGGGGCCCAGGACCGTCAGGTGACCATCAGGTCAGCGTGTCTGGCTGAAGTCTTCAATTCCCCTACATGTTCTTTGCCTCCAAATTCAGGGCGGAGTGTGGCTGGGCTACAGCCATGATGATCTATACCACCGTGTCTTATTCCCTATGAAGAATGGAGCTGAATATCCATCGGCACCAGTCTTCACCCCACTTTCAGAGTGGAGCAAGGACTGTCTACCACATAGAACACCAGTTAATTTCCTGAACAGACTTTTCTGTAGAATAATGAAATTGGTAAAACGACATCATGCAAAATGCAACCGGTTGAATGACGATGCGATTGCAGTTGGTAAGGACCACTTTGTTTTGATTCTCGTCATAGTAAACAGTAAGGGTGTTTACATGTTTGTCATCTTGAGACAGAGTGTGCATGTGTATATGTATGGCAAGGGGTGAGGGGTGAGGAGGTTTGTAGGGATAGGGTAGGGGTGGGGTTCTGTGTGTCTATGTGTGTGCGTGCAATTCAACCATAGTAAAATGTGTGTGTGTGTGTGTGTGTGTGTGTGTGTGTATGTGTGTGTGTGTGTGTGTGTGTGTGTCTGTGTGTGTGTGTGTATGTGTGTGTGTGTGTGTATGTGTGTTTCTATGTGTGTGTATGTGTGTGTGTTTTCTGTATGTCTGTGTGTGCACAGATGTGTGTGTATGTGCATTTGTGTGTGTGTGTGTGTGTGTGTGTGTGTGTGTGTGTGTGTGTGTGTGTGTGTGTGTGTGTGTGTGTGTGTGCATTGGTCTGTGCTAGTATGCGTGTGTTGTGTGTGCGGGCACACAAGCACATGTGTTTGCATGTGTGAGTGTGTGTGTGTGTGTGTGTGTGTGTGTGTGTGTGTGTGTGTGTGTGTGTGTATGTGTGTGTGTGTGTGTGTGTGTGTGTGTGTGTGCACTGGTCTGTGCTAGCAAGTGTGTGTTGTGTGTGCGGGCACACAAGTACATGTGTTTGCATGTGTGGGTGTGTGTGCACTGGCAGAACCAGCAAACTGCAGAGATATTTCTTTGATAACATTAACAATGTGTGCTTAACATGCACAGGCAGAGAGAGAGAGAGAGAGAGAGAGAGCTGTGGACACCTGTAGCCATCTGGCCATGGACTTCTCGGGCTGTAGGCACAACAACATAGAAGAGAGAGAGATCAGCATAGCTGTGGATTTATGGGGCTGTAGGCACAACAATATAGAAGAGACAGAGATCAGGACAGCTGTGGATTTATGGGGCGCTTTACAATCAACACTCGTTTACACAACGGGCTGCTATCTAGGTAGTGCCGACTGAAGAGCTGCCAGCTGGCGCTTCATTCATTCGTTTCCCGTGTCATCCAGTCAGTATCGTTCAATATCGATCACTCATTTTCCTTACTTCCCTCATTCTTTCCATTTCTCACTCAGGGTGCATGCTATGTGTAACGTGTCATCCATACCAACGGCCAAACTGGCCTACTCTTCCGAATGTTGGTGATGGGATTTCACGTGTGTGCAAACAACATAGAAGAGACAGAGATCAGGACAGCTGTGGACACCTGTAGCCGTGAACATATTCAACTGTGAGCATATTGGGTCCATAGGCATGTTAAACAGTTGGCAAAGTTGGCTTTTGGTATGAGGTATGAGAGAACGACAGAGAAAAAAGCCATAGCACATTGGGCAACGGGCATCTCAGTAAGAGAAGGGCACACCAACGAGACAGAGACAGAGAGCCATGGATGCATCAGTAAGAGCTAGAGAGGCACACCAACAAGACAGAGACAGACAGAGCCATGGACACATCAGGCTGTGAAGACCTTGGGCTGTGAGCATTGTATACCTATATATGCGACTTAACTAACTGAGAAGGATGAGACAGTCATGGACACATCAGGTGGTGAACACCTTGGTCTGTGAGCATTATGCACCTATATGTGACTTAATTAATTGAGAAAGGTGAGGCAGAGTAATGGACACATCATGCCAATGCCATGGAACATCAGAATGTGGGCACATCAGTACGAATGACACTCAAAGAAGACACAGAGACAGAGACAGAGAGAGAGAGAGAGAGAGAGAGATGACGATGATGATGATGATGATGATGATGATAATCTTTATTTCCAAGGGTAACAGATAAGCAGACACATGCTTTTTTTCATCCGGCCCTTGCCCCGTTAAAGAACTAAGTATGACTAGCGACTAAGACATACAGAGAGAGGTGGGGGGGGGGGGGGGGGGGGGGGGGGGCAGTAAGAAAGAGTGAGAGTCATGTAGGCATACTGTGGATTTATTAGGTTATGGGCACATTGGATCATATATGCGCCTCACGCTTTGGGAACATCAGTATTCATGGTCAGGGGTTCATTGAGTTGTGGGCACATTTGGCTGTGGGTACATCAGCATGTTCCCATTTCAAACACCATCCAAGTCCCCACCACCAGTCACCGTCCCCCACACCACTCAATGGTGCCGTCTGCCCCTGTTTCTCTCAACCCATCCCTGCTGAAAACGCAAAGCCATCAGTAATGACAATGTGGTGACCGTCTGAAAGAAGAAATATCAGCATGGTTATACACCTGTGCAAGCTCTATGATCAGACACGTTACAGTGAGTGTGTGAGTGTGTGTGTGTGTGTGTGTGTGTGTGTGTGTGTGTGTGTGTGTGTGTGCGCGCGCGCGCGAGTGCGCATGTGTGTTTGTGTGTGTGCATGCGTGCATGTGCAGATCCAAAACAAACAAATGGCTTAATCTGAAAAAAAAATTAAATAATGAAACGAGTCATCTGCAACAGATATGAGGAAATGTGATGATGGTGGTAGTCAATCCTACTAAAGGAAGGCAAGCGCGCGCGCGTGCGCGCGCACACACACACACAAAAACACACACGCGCGCGCGCGCATACACACAGCCTTGTTGGGTTCTGAAAGGAATTTTTGGAAAAAAACTATGATCACCTGTAGCGACAAAGGAGGAATTGGTGAAAGCGCAGTTTCG
The DNA here is from genome assembly GCA_016801955.1 of Conus betulinus. Lineage (NCBI taxonomy): Eukaryota > Metazoa > Mollusca > Gastropoda > Neogastropoda > Conidae > Conus > Conus betulinus. The sequence continues at coordinate 10,520 of JADBJO010033015.1, forward strand.
CTCTCCTTTCACGCTGTGGTTTACCTGAATTCGCCGCGTTTCTCCTCCCCCTCTGGTAAAAGACACGGCGACCAAACCAGTATGAGAATCAACCCTCTGGTAAAGTGGTCAGCTGTTAGATGTGGGATACGCCCGCTTTGGTCTCAGGCCAGAAGTACACAATAGTCGCCAATCGCTGTTTAACTTCCACATCCGGGGACCCAGCTGCAACACATTTTACGTATCCAGACGTGGACAACCCCTGGTGTGATGACTAGAATCGCAATGTGCTAAAAAAATAAATAAATAAAACTGTTAACATTTGAGTTGTTCAGTTAACATTTGAGTTGTTCAGTGCCAAATTATTGACTGTGTAACCGGGTGCAACTGTGTGCACATGTATCTCTTAGTGACCTTTAGCAGACGAAATGTTTTGCTATAGGGTTACCTTCGCAAAAGATCACTACAGTAAAAAATAATGTGTTATTATTCAGAGAAGTGGGAGACGCGAAAGGCTCGCATAGCGAATACCATCACCCACCGCGCTAACGCGGCGGAGCCAACGCCGGAAAGCTGGTCGCTCGCAGCGTGATATTTTCATCCGAGGTATTCCTCTGTAAGGTAAGGTACGGTAATGTTGCTTATAGCCTAACCGACCGCAAAGGGCTGTCACCACGTTAAAGTCAACTCACAAGTCATAAAAAAACAGAAAAAGAAGAAAAAAAAAAAAAAAAAAAAAAAGAAAAGACAAAGAAAGAAAGAAAGAAAGAAAACCTTCCACACATCTCTCAAAAATACATCATCTAAAAACGTACCTGAAACTTTGTTAGAAATCTTTCTTTACGTAAAGATGAAAAAGTAAATCTCCTCAGAAACTCCGTAAAGATGAAAAAGTTAATCTCCTCAGAAACTCAAAGATCACGTCAGGTGGGTCATCTATGAACGAAGTTTCATGGAGTCTGCTGTAAAGTGTTTATGTCTCACGTCGTGCAAGTCCAACATTCTAAAAGAAAAAAAAAAAGCTATATCTCACTGTGAGTGGTACATGGTACGGAATGCACCGTGGAGTTTCTTCACCTTTAAAAGATGAGAATGGGCGTAAAACGAGTGGCCTGTATGCAAAACGGCACAAGACTTAATCGTCGTGCGTCTTTTCTGTTTTCATGCGAATAAGAGGCTGCAAAGAATGAGTTAAGAAGTAGTCTATCTTATTTATCTTGAAAATGACACATTACTATATATATTTCTGTGACAGTTAAACTGTCAGGATAGTGTGCGTGTGTGTGTGTGTGTGTGTGTGTGTGTGTGTGTGTGTGAGCGTGGGAAAGGCATCATCCAGAGCAGTCCCTGGAGTTTCATTGTTTTCGAACAAGGCATCGACAAGTGACTCCACTGGATCGAGCCGTTCTACCCCCTGGCCTCCATCTCCAACCCAGTGCAGGACTACATCGACGATGTCTGTGCATCCACCCCAAGTGAGGCTGAAATCGCCCAGTCGGTGAGAAAGACAGAACAGTTTATGGCGGAGCTCAGGAATGGAGGTGAAACACGGAAAGTGTGCTATCCTGCATGGCAGGAGGTCTGGTTACCGCTGGTGTAGGAACGACCCCACTAACAGCACGTGTCTCTCCATCCAGGGTCAGCCTCTGCCCATGTACGACAGAGAACAGGCTACACATACCTGGGCCACGACTTCAACATCACCAACACAGCGCCACTGCGCAGGCAGCCAACGTAGCAACAGATTTTGTTACAGAGTTGGTCAAGATTGACCCTCCCCTCTCCCCACAACAGCCAAATTGGAAACAATCAAACGCCATGGCTTGCTCTTAGCTCAACTTGTATTTTTCCAGTCTTACTTTTTCAGTAAAGAACTTGAAGGAAATGGAAGACTTTTGTGCCATGTCTGTGGTGGCTGAAACTGACAGTTCTTCACCAGATCCTTCGTGTTCACTGCCAGATCTCGGGGTGGCCTCAGCATCCTCAGCCCCTCAGCCTTTTTGCGTCTGTCCTTCGCACTGTCCGTCCTCAACAGCAACAATGAGCAGGTGCGAGATACAGCGCCGCTCCTCCCTTGCGCTGCACATGCAGAGGAGGAAGGTGGCCCAGGCTCCTACAACAGACAGTGCTTTTCGGCGGCTTCCAGACCTCAGAGGAGGGCAGTCAGGCCGAGACTCTCGTGTGACTTGGCCGCAGTCTGATTGGGTGCATTTGAATGACGCGTGAGTGTGCGTGAGGGAGTGATGTGTGAAAAGCGTGAGGATGGAAGTTTCGCACTGATTGTTTGAAGTTGACGATAATGTGTATCTCTGCCACAGACAGGTAAGTTAGCATACTCTACGTTAAAAAAACCGCAGATCATCCCGTTTTTTGTTGTTGTTTTTTTTGTCTGAATGGAAACAGAAAGATGGCAGGGACGCATCGTGAGAGAGGTGACACAAAAATGCCATGAATAGTCAACTGCTCACCTAAACAATGTTAACCTGAATGACATCATTGTTAGTTTTGTCTCACGAGGCAGACTGCAGCTACTACGTACAGTGCAACAGTCTGATGGCACTGAATTGCCCACAAGCGATGCAATTTGTGCAAAACACCCAACAGAGACATCTCCCATGTGCTAAATGGCTGTAACAAGTGTCAAGCTATGCACAATAGACTTGTTGAGGTGGTTGCCACACACATCCCTATTCCGACTCTATTCAGATGATCGACGACACATGCCTGACACCGCGCATGTTTGACACCGACTCTGATGTCTTTGTCACCAGCGCCACCACACCTGACATCACCATCAATGACACTGACTCTGATGACTTAGTCACCAGCGCCACCAGGATAACAGGATAACAATTTTATCTGTCCAAAAGATGGAAAATTCATTTTCGATAGCGCAGCAACCATATACCAGGACAACACACCACACACACACACACACACATACACCACACACACACACGCGCGCGCGCGCGCGTCGCGCGCGCACATGCACGCGCACACACGCACGCACGCACGCACGCACGCACAATTGTTTTAAGAACCGGCAAAGATAAGAGTAGCGACATTCAGCTGTTCATCAAGTGATGGACGGATCCTGTTGTATAGTCTGATGGCACTGGAGAGGAATGAGTTGGAGAGTCTGTTTCTCCTTGCTCTGACACTCAACGTCTGCCAGAGTCCCCCACCGACCTCCGAGAGACCAGTTTCACTGTGCAAGGGGTGTGATGGGTCAGCGAGGATTGCCTGCACACGTCTCGGCACTTTCTTCTCATAGAGATTATGGGGCCGGCCACGTCCGACCCGATCACATCCCTCGCTGTGTGAGTGAGCCTGGTCAGCTTGCCGACATCCCCCACCCCAGACTGCCAAAGAAGCACAGACTGTTGAAGGTGATGACACTCTGCACAGTGCTGGTGTTAGAACATTTGCAGGATGGCTGGGTTGACCTTGAAGGACCTGAGCTTCTTCAAAAAGTGAAGACGCTGGTGCCCTTTCTTCACTAGAGCAGCAGTGTTTGTGTCCAGCCTAGCTTGTTGTCCAGTATGGAGCCGATGGTACTTGTATTTTTCAACAATCTCCACCTCTTCGCCTGTGTTCTTAATGGGAGTGTGCAGTGGTTTCTTCCTCTGAAGTCGACGATCAGTCCTTCGTTTTGCTGTCGTTCAGATACAGGCAGTTGCTGTCACACCAGTGACCAATCCTGTTCACGGAGTCCCTGTAGGATTTCTCCTCTCCATCAGTTATCATTCCAGACAGAGAAGGATCATCTAAGAGTTTGACTGGAGGACACCTTTTTCTTTGCCATCTGCAGTCAGAGGTGTACAATGTGAACAGCGCAGGTGAACGTACGCAGCCCTGAGGTGCTCTGTATGGGTCTCTAACTCAGAGGACCAGATGTCAAAGCACTTGAAATCTTCACCTGCTGTGGTCTGTAAGTGAGGAACCTGAAAGACACACTGGATAAGGACGTGGGGTTCACAGGACATCTGCATCAGCTGGGGACAGGCATCAGGTGAGGCTGCTGGTGTGAAAGAGCTGAGAAGTAATCACCATCATTGACACTGACTTCTGCTGTGCTTGTCACCAGCGCCACAAGACCTGAAGTCACCATCATTGACACTGACTCTGATGTCTTTGTCACCAGCGCCACCACACCTGACGTCACCATCATGGACACTGACTCTGATGTCTTTGTGCACCAGCGCGCACCAGACCTGACGTCACCCATCATTGACACTGACTTGATGTCTTTGTCACCAGCGCCACCAGACCTCCGGACGTCACCATCATTGACACTGACTTGATGACTTTGTCACCAGCGCCACCAGACTGACATCACCATCATTGACTGGAGTAATCGCTAGGTCTTGTTGTCGAGGTGGCTGTGCCTGTTCGATGGCCTTCATTGCTGTTGCTACCGTGCCAAGTTTGACAATACCCCCCACTATTGCCTGGAAACTCCGCTCCTTTTGGCTTTCACCAGCCTGATTGTGGGCGTGTCTATTGCTGTCTTGGGCAAGTGTATCGGAGGGTGGTGCAGGTTTGCGCAGGA
>JADBJO010033016.1:2500-5000 GCA_016801955.1 Conus betulinus
CATAATGAACATACCTACAAATTTTCAGAGAGATCGGCCAAGTACTTTCTAAGATATTCCATAAAGAAGAAAAACTGTTATGGGCCGTTAGTAACGATTTAACGGTAAAATAAAACATTGGGCATAATCCGTGACACAAAATGCACGTACCTACAAATTTTCAGAAAGATCGGCCAAGTACTTTCTAAGATATTCCATAAAGAAATAAAACTGTTAAGGGCCATTATAGCCATTAGTAACGGCTATAAACAGTTAGAATAACGCATCGGGCATCATCCGTGACCCATAATGAACATACCTACAATTCTTCAGAAAGATGGCCAAGTACTTCCTGAGATATTCTATAAAGAAGAAAAAAATCGTCATGGGTTATGACCGTTGTAAAATAAAACATCGGGCATCATCCAGGACCCATAATGAACATGCCTATAAATTTTCAAAAATATCAGCCAAGTACTTTGTGAGATATTACATAAAGAAGGAAAACCATTATTGGCCGTTGTGGCCATTAATAACTGCTATAACGGCAAAATGGCACATCAGGCATGCTCCTTGACCCATAAGGAGCATACCTACAAATTTTCAGAAACATCGGCTAAGTACTTTCTGAGGTGTTCCATAAGGAAGGAAAACCGTTATGGGCCGTTATGGCCATTAGCAACGGCCATAACGGTAAAAATGATACATCTGGCATCACCCGTGTGCTATAATGAACATACCTACAAATTTTCAGAAAGATTGACCCAGTAGTTTTGTCTGGAGCGAGTGGAACACATTTTCACCACGGATGGATGGATGGACGGACAGACAGACAGACAGACACACACACACACACACACACACACACACACACACACACACACACACACACACACACACACAGATACACACACAGAGAAATTTTTGAAAATTATGGTGTTGAATCTGTCTGGATTCAAGTAAGTATGAAATAGTCAACCCCTTGCAATAAGATTTGTCTATAGAAACCCATAAGAAACCACTGATTAGCAGGACAGATTTAATGCAATAATGGATGAAGTAACCATTCTAAGCTATGAGACATTATTTAGGAGATTTTTAACATTGATCTGTTAAAAATAAAATCAAAGTGGTATCAAAACTATATATCACATAATTTAGAACAACTAATCGATAGACCAACACGCATAACTGAAAATTCCGCTACTGTTATAGATAATATTTACACAAATGCAAAACAATCCATTTTCGAACTTTGTTCCCCTCCCTATGGCTGTAGTGATCACACAACCCAATTTCCTTACTTGGTTCAAAAAACCGTGCAAAAATGCCAAAAAAGAAGGTCATAAAGTTATTTACTACAGGAGCTTTAGAAACTTTAAAGAAGAAGATTTTCTTACTGACCTTTCTGAAGCACACAATTTGACCTCGTCGATTAAATCAGAGCTCCAAATAAAGCAGCAGCTGAATTTTGGATTGATAAATTTACCTCTGTATATAAATAACACGTCCCTTTTATAAAGAAAAGGATTAAACAGGAAACAAAACCACCATGGATAACTAAAGAAACTGACACCGAAATTAATAAAAGAAATCATTTGAGTAATTTCGACCAAATGAAGAATTCAGAAAACAAAGAAAAAAGTGTCGTCATTAAAATGGAAATCGAAACGTACTTACTTTAGAAAAAAAACTGTTAACTTCTACCAAAGATACCAGGCAAATCTGGAAAGCAATTAACATATTAACTAATAAACACGTGTCAAAAAGTCAACACATGAGCTCATACATATCTGCAGATCAACTAAATAATATAGCAGATAGAATATTATTAAATGATAAATCTAGTGAAAATGATCTCAATTATTTAGAACAAAACATCCATGCTAATGATATTCGTATTCCATTTAGTCTGAAACCCATGACCGTTTTAGATGTTAGTAAAGCCTTGTCTACTTCAACCCAATCAAATACTCGTGATTTAGATGGTATCGTGACAAAATACTTAAGTTGTCATATCCCTTTTTTATCACAGATACTTTGACAGACTGATACAATTTATGCATAGATAAACAAACTTTTCCTCTAAAAATTTAAGGAAGCTAAAGTTATTCCTCTGTATAAAACTGGGGATTCTTCAAACCCATCAAATTACAGACCATTTTATCAGCCCCACAGCAAAACCGATCGAAAAACACATGCGTTAGTCTTTGTATTCGTATTTCGCTGATAAACAAACTCTCTACGAAATCAGTCGGGCTTTTTCGAAAACATCATTCTTGCCACACAGCCCTCATGCAGCTTTATGGACAGTCTTCTTTACAGCATAAACGAGAATAAATTTGCAGGTATTCTCTTTGTAGACTTCGAAAATGCATTTGATGACATCAACCATTCTTTGTCGTGCCGTAAACTTGAACTTTACAAACTGACTCCAGAATTCATGTCTTATTTCATCTTTTTTTTATGTGACCAAAAACAATTAGTAGCTGTAGCTGACAAAAGGTCAACATTAATGCCT
>JADBJO010033016.1:10000-15050 GCA_016801955.1 Conus betulinus
GGCAGAGGGGCATGCAGGATCGTCTGTTTTTTCCCCACTTCACCAGGTTTGCATTTGAGGGCAGAAGGTCATATGCAGATCTGAGAATGAAGCTGATCCTGAGAGGGGCCATGTGCCAAATGTCATTCCAAGTGAGACTTCTTTGGAGTGCGTTCTCCCACGTTGTCCATTGCCCTTGCTGGCTCTGCTTGACTGCTTTTTTGTAGTCTTTTTTTTGGTCTTCTTCTTTTCTCATCTCCTGAATCATCATGTCTCTTTTGGCTTTTCCTTTGGCCTTTGACTACCATTCAGTTTTGGTCACTCCCAGTCCTTGTCTGTTGGTCTGTGTGTATCCTATTATTCCTCTGATCTTAAGACTTTCTTTTGCAGAATCCATCGCCTCTTAAACTTTCCATTTTCTGCCTGTCTTCAGCTGGGGCTTGATTGCTTCTACCACCTTGTCTCGTGAGTCATCCAGCATGCTTTGAAGTCTGATCTTCCCTGCTTTGTATTCCTCCAGGATATATTTCAGTGGTAGTTTCAGCTTTGCTTGGCGACAGTACAACGCTGTGTCAGTCAGACAGGGTGGGACACCACGCCGTTTCCTTGTGAACTTATTGATTTTTGCTTCCATTGCCTCCACTATGCTGGTGCAGATGTCATATATCATCAGAGGCCATAGGAGCTTATGTATCAGCATGAACTGCAGACACCAGACCTTGTATATGCCAGGGAGCCCACATTGGTCAATGGTCTCCATGCCTTCTTCCGACATCTGTTTTGGTTTCTTTTGCTCTTTGTGTGTCTTTCAGCGTATCATCATACCATCTTCCAAGGCTCTTGACTGGCTCTTCTGTGACTGTTGGAATGGCCTGGTTGGCAACACTGAAGACCACAGATTCGGCCACTTTTCCTTTCCTCAGTGAGAGACTCCGTGATTTCTTTGACTTGAACTTCATGGATGAGGCAACTATGTCTTCCAGCCTCTCCAGCACATGACGTGTCTCGTCTTCTCTGGATGAAATCACTGTAGTGTCATCCATGAAGGCCTTGGGAGGGGGCATCTTGTATCCATCGCCAAGGCCTGTTTGTCTTTGCATTGCTGTTGCTGCTTTCAAGATGACTTCCATTGCCAACACGAACAGTATTGGGAAATTGCACAGCCCATTGCAATGCCCACTTCCAAGTTGATCCAATCTGTTGTGTACTCCTTGGTAGAGACCCGCATTGAGAAGCCATTGAAGTACTTCTTGAGCATGTTGCGGATGTTCTTTGGCACATGGTACATCTCAAGAGCCAACTGTATCATCTCATGGGGTACAGATCCATATGCATTTGCCAGATCAAGCCCACACTACGTCCAGTCTCTCTTTTCTGTTTTTTTTGCTCTTGGATTGCGTCCCAGATCATTGTAGCGTGTTCTACACAGCCAGCCACGCCTGGGATACCACCTCTCTGGACTGACACATCCAAGTACTTGTTTTCCATGAGGTGCTTGGTCAGCCTTGCTGCCATGACAGAGAAGAAGATTTTCCCTTCGACGTTCAGTAGTGATATTGGCCTGAACTGGCTGATGTCACTTGAGTTTTGCTCTTTGGGGATGTACACACCATCTGCCGTCATCCACTGGCCGCTGATCTTCTGGTTTCTCCAAGCTGATCGCAGCAGCCAGTGGAGCCACTCCAGCACCTTGGGACATTTCTTGTACAGATGGTAAGGTATTCCGTTTGGCCCTGGTGATGATTTGGCTCTGGCTTTGTCGACCACCTTCTTGATTTCCGCCAACGTTGGAAGCTTGTCATTGAACTGTTCCTCAGGGTTGGCTGGCCACACCAGACCTTGAATGTCGAGTGGTGCTTTGCTCTGTGAGTCAGTGTATGTTTTCCTCAGATGCTGCTCAAGGACTCTTTGTCCACACTTCGGGTACCAGATTTTGGCTGCTCAAACAGTGTTCTGGCATACTGGAAGGGGTCTCTGAAGAAGCGCTCTTGTGTCTTCTTTTTTTTTTTTTTTTTTGCTCTTTCTCTTTCTCGCAGATTCTACTTTGCTGAGGGCGCTGTGTTTTGCGTTCAGGTCTTTCCAGAGTTTTTTCCAAACCTTGTTTTTCAGCTGGCAATGCTGTCTTCATTTGCTTCCTGAGTTTTTTTTTTGGACCCTGATCTTGTCCATCTCTTCTTGGCGTCTGATTTCTTTGGAGGTAGTTTTGCTCCATAGGCGTCTGTATATGTGGCATACACAATGTCCCCATATGTGGCTAGTTTGTGTTCCAGGGTGCTTTTCCCTATCAGTGCATCGAGTCTTTGGACGATTTTTGCATCCAGTTTCTCCCAATCTTCAGTTTCGTTTGCTCGTGGCAGGTTGAGTTTCAGGCGCCTGGGATCAAGGGCCTGTGCAAATTCCTCATCCGAACCAACAGCGTGGATGTCCTTGGCACTGTGGTTTAAATCCTGGCCCTGGTCTTCCGACGTCTTATGTCCTGATGCAGTGCAGTGCGCTGCTGCTCATTCAGATGAGTCTTCACACATCCCATCTTCGTTCTGTGGATCTTCATGCCACGGGTGGTAGCGAAGGTAAGGTAAGGTAATAGGGTAATGTTGCTCATAGCCCAGCCGACCGCCAAGAGCCCTATCAGCGGCTGTCACCGCGTTGAAGTCAACTCGCAAGCAGCTGGGGAGGATTGTTTTGTACGTTTTTTTTTCTTTCTTTCCCTCAAATGTCTACATTAAACAAGCATTAATCTCCACTAAGCCTGATGTGTTTGTATTTTGGCTCCCCCATCCTTCCCTCCCCACGACACGCGCGCGCGCGCGCGCGCGCGCGCGCGCGCACACACACACACACACACCTTGTTAATAAAAGCTGCCAAACGAGAACAATGCGACAATACCCCCCCCCCCCCCCCCCCCCCTTTTTTTTTTGTTGTTGTTCGTTTCTTGTTGCTTTTCCCTGCTGCTTCTCTTTCTTTTTCTGCTGCATCTCTCTCTCTCTCTCTCTCTCTCTCTCTTTCTCTCTGAGATGGAGGCACCCCGTCCCTTTCCTTTGGTTTATTCCTGATTGGTTCATTTCCCTCCGTTTTGACTTCTGTGTGTGTGAGTGAGTGAGTGACTGTTTGCGTGTGTGTGGTGTGTGATGTGGTGTGTGCAACAGATGTGTGGTGTGTGCAATATGTGTATGTTTGTTGTGTTCCTTTATTTATTTGTGTCTGTCTGCTTTTATGTATGTTTAAGAGGAGTGTGTGGTGTGTGGCTGGTGTAACCGTTTTATGTTTGTTTGTGTGTGTGTGGGTTTGAGAGATAGAGAGACCTAGAGGAGAGAGCTTTACATATAGACGAAGAGAACATGGAGACGAAGAGATATGGTGTCCAAAGATTAAATAGTATTAATATAGACATTAACAACACAACGACACAGTACGGCCAAACACCACCAAGCATAATAACATACTCCCATTTAGTAGTACAAAAAAAATCACTCACACCACTATAGCACGTTCTCCCCCTTTTTGTGCAGACAATTGTGTGTGCATGAAAAAAGAAAAAATGCTGATCTCTCCCGACCCGAGGGGGAAGTGAACACGGTACTCCCATCCCGTTACAGGCGAGATACCAACCACTATACTAACCGGTTTCACTGAAGTTTATCCCAAACGGTCATTGCTTAAAGTGTGCATCACAAAATTAGCATTTATAGGCATTAGTAACTGCTATTCTGTAAAATAAACATCGGGCAATCATCCCATAGCCCATACTGTAACATATCTACAAATTTTCCCAAGTATGAGTCCCTTCACAAGTAACAAGTCGTTGATGCGAGTGGAACCATTAGTACGATAACTGAACTAAAACAGTGGACAGACATACAGATGACCTATACAGACATAGAGACAAATTTCAGAACTCAGAGATCCAGATCATGCTTTCTGACAGAGTTTGCACGTAAAAAAGCATTGTTATGGTCCGTTTATTCCGTTGTAACGTGGCTATGTGTTTGTATAAGAACTGGGCATTATTCGAAACAAGGTGCATGAACATACCTACACGGAATTTTTCCAGTTTATCGGCGAATAACTTTCCTAAATATTCCATATAGTTCAAAAACCGTTTATGGGCCGTTAACGTCGTTAGTAACTTCTATTCTGGTAAAATTAAACATTGGCCATCATCTGAGACCCATAGTGAAAACATGCCTACAAAATTTCAGAAAGAATCGCCAAGCACTTTCTGTAGATATTCCATAAAGAAGAAAAACCTTTTTTGGGCCATTGTAGCCGTTAGTAACTGAAGCAAACCGTTTTGGGCAGTTTTATAGCTATTAGTAACGGCTATTCCGGTAAAAAAAAAAAAAAACTCGGGCATCATCCATGATCCATAATGAACATACCTACAAATTTTCAGAAAGATCGACCAAGTACTTTCTGAGAGATATTCCATCAAGAAGAAAAAACCGTTAGGGCTGTTATAGCCGTTAGTAACGGAAGAAAAACCATTTTTGGGCCGTTACAGCCGTTAGTAATGGATGAAAAACCCGTTTTGGGGCGGTTTAGCCGAGCATAGTAATGGCTATAACGGTACAAATAAAACTGTGGGCATCATCCGTGACCCATAATGAACATGCCTACAAATTTTCAGAAAGATCGGTCAAATTACTCTCTGAGATATTCCAAAAAGAAGAAAAACCGTTGTGGGCCGTTATAGTCGTTAGTAACAGAAAGAAAAATAATGGTAAAATAAACACGGCATCATCCGTTATCCATAATAATACATACTACAAATTTTCAGAAGATCGTCCAATAACTTTCTGAGATATCCCATAAAGACGAAAACTGTTACGGACCGTTATAGCCCCGTTTACTACTACGGCTATAACGGTTAAATAAAACAAACGGGCATCATCCCTTGACACATAATGGAACAAACCTACAATTTTCATAAAGATCGCCCAGAACGTGTTGTTTGGAGCCAAGTGGAACACATTTTTGACACACACACACAGCACACACACGACACACACACTACACCCACACACACACACCCACATGCCACGCACACACAACACACACCGCCACGCACAC